>LVTN01001888.1:22104-52951 GCA_001649415.1 Musa itinerans | reverse complement strand
TTTATGCCTTGCTAAGAACTCTTAATATGTAATACACATACAAAAGGTAAGAGAAAATAGAAATATTTATCGTGTATGATTATCGTCTTAACATGTCAAGGCATAAATACAATATCTACATGATTAAAAAAATTAAAGAATTATTACTCATGTATTTAGAGAAGAAATAGTACAAGCTAATCGGTTAGCGACTTATGCTCGTAACACCAAATCATTTCGGAGGATCGAAGATTGATCTTTGAGGTTAGTTTTTTTATTCGATTTCTTGTAATGAAAAAGTATACTTTTCCATTCAAATTATTAAAATTTAGTTTTCCTATTTTTGAAAAATATAATATATGCATATATATATATATATAATAGAAAATTTATAATATAGAAAATAAAAAATACTAAAAAAATTTAAAAAAGATACCCTTTGGCTATTAAGTGGGGATATCCAAAATACAAAAAAACTATATTCAATATAATCAATAATGTTACAAACTTAATAATTTGGGAAATGACTTTATTGAATTATGATATTCTCTAGTGTACTAGTTGGATCACAAGTGACAAACCAATTAGAAAAAATAATAATATTATACAAATAAAAATTAAATAAAAGATGAAATAAAAAAAGGATAGATACAAGATCTATATTAACAATTTGCTCTAATAGCATGATAAATATTGTGATCGGATGATCATTAATTTGTGAAACTTTAAGCGATCATGAAAGACCCCAATCTATATTAAACTCTTACAAGGCATCTCACATACTACCTATTATCTATTTATTTATGCCTTGCTAAGAACTCTTAATATGTAGTACACATCATATTCTATTGAAACGAAAGATAAATGATATGTTGTTTCCAAATGTTCATCACGAAGACAAGTTTGTTGCCATGGTAAAGTAGCCCATATCACGTTTGTAAGTGTTCCATAAGAGAAATTTTTATATAATCCACCAAATTATTCACCTATATTATTTAGAGAAACATGGTTTTAACTTATGATTAATTATAAATTTCTTATAGGATAATATTCTTAAAAAAATTTCTTTTGTTTTGGGCTTTTTCGAGAAATACCTTTGTTTACGATTTTCTATAAATAGTACTTTTGTTTTCTATAATCTTGTAAATACTTTTTGTTGTCGTTCGTCACCATCGTGAGACCCTTATTACCTTCGTCCCATTGCAAAGCCTCTACTCTCTCTTTGCAACCTCTCCCTCTAACTGCTCGAGATCTGACCCCTCTACTAACGGAGTCAAACTACCATATTTTGATACTATTGGCTCCCCATTAAGGTAGTAGTCGTGCCTCCACTATTGCAAACAACAACAACCCTGCCATCATTGATGAGCCTCACCATGTAAGGGATATGACAATGAGAGAAACAACGAAAAAGTGGATAGAGTTGAGGGAGAAAAGGAGGATGACACGAAGCTTGCAAACATAGTGGAAAGGAGAGGCGAGAGCGGTGAGAACTATAACAATGAATAGGAAGAGGATAATTAATGAAGAAGAAAGGTGAAGACACAAAGGCTACTCTTGTGGTGGTGGTGGAAGCTCATTTACCAGTTTGATAGGGAGCCACTGATGCTAAGATCTAATCGCTTGACTTTTTTGATGGAGGGATCAAATCTTGGTAATGTGAAAGGAGAGAACAAGTGGTGGGGTAGAGGCAACAATGATGGCAATGAGAGCCTCACCATGGTGAAAATATGGAGACCATGAGACAAAGATGATGAGGGGTATTTATGATATTACAAAAAAATAAAAACAAAAGACACCTTTAGAAAAAAAATCCAAAATAGATTTTTCTTTAAGAAAATCACTCATCCATTATATATATACACATATATATATATATATATATATATATATGCATTTTTTTTCTATATGCCATGCAAGATCTTAAACTAAAAGTTAGCCATAAAGTTTGTCACTAGGAGCAACTTTGCAAGCTAAAATGGAAAAAAAGAAAATTTGTCACAAATTTTAATTTTTACAGAGAAAAGTTCTATAATAAAATGTATTGTTTTCCCAAAACATATCGAAAACAATTGTGGCCTTAATTATAAGCCAACACACCTGTAGTGCTTAACCAGCAAGTCAGGAAGAGCAAGTTGGTGCTTTTACATAAATTTCCCTTTAAAATTTCAAAATAACATATTTATCCCTATCCAATCTAATATAGCATTTGTATCCCTCCAAATGTTTTGAACTTAATACTTATTTTTACATCCTGCGATTCCTGTCACCTTCCACCCAATAAATTCATAATAACTATTATTAATCATGGTTACTATGAGTTCTAAAAATATTAAAATTAAAATGTTCTTTACTACTTTCATTGAAAACTTAACCTTAAACGGGTAAACTAATTTCCAAAAATATATTTCATATTTTTTAGGAATATTGATATTATTTGAATTTTTCTTGGTTATTATGCTATTGATTAACTATTATTAAAATAAAAAATATTCTTTAATACTTCCATCGAAAGCTTAATCTTAAAGGGGTAAAATATTTAAAATACTATTATTTAAATTCTATCTTATATTTTTTTGAATAACATTTTTAATATAATTTGAAGTTTCATCGTTATTATTATGCAAATGATAGTTGCGTATTAAACTAAAAATTAAGGGGTAAATATGCAATTTTGTCCTTTTAAGTTTCACCTCCGTTGAATCGCACTTCCCTTCGAAGCACGCGTTTCGTATCTCCTGTCTTCGTATCTGCTTCTTATTTCGATCCCCACGTCCGCGGCGACGATCCCGGGACCCTACGAGGATCTCAAGGCTGCCGATCGATTCTCCGACTGTCCTTTCGTAGAATCCCTCGAGTTGAGCTCTCCGGTAATCCTCGAGTTGATCTCGATCGTGCTTTTCTGCTCAAGAAAGATCCATTAAATGCGTTATTTTTCCCCTTTTTGTGCTTTGAATTATTCGGGTCTTCTGATGTAGTGTGATTTTTTCTGTTGATCGGCGATTAGGTTCTTTCCTTCTTTGTTTCTTTATTTTCTTGGTGGTGTGTTTGTTTCGCATGGTTGTTGTTTTGGACATCAGATCTAGGGTTTAAATTCGTGTTTTGGGTTAGGGTTTCTTGATCGAGGCAAGAATGGAACTACTTAGATCTGCATGGATTTGGTGGTGGAGATGCGTGAAAGGGCCATGCGTCATGACACCAATCTACCACAATTCAGATACTTTTGCACCTAATATGGACACGAATTACGAAAAGAAATTGTCGCGCGTTTCCCCCATGCAGCTGCCTCGGATCTTGTTCTTTGCTGTATTAATTGGTTGTGGAATAGATCCTTCTGAAGTATTTACATACATTTCAACCGATTGCTAATTTGGTGTAGGAAGTTCAATTTGTATCATACATTATTCCTTTCGGATTATATAATTTGACATCATGATGTTCTCTAAGGACAAATGTGCTCATCATCAATATAAGATGCATTGGTTTTATCTTTTCTATAATTTTCTTGTTGGGACTTTGTTGTTGTTGTTATATGATAGTTGTGTTACCAAGCAAACCAACGGTTCATGCTAGTCATTACCTGCCCATTTGGTGTTACACTCGTAGTTTCAAAAGCCAATTACATTTTTATTTGAATATTTGTGTTATATGATAGTTGTGTTACCAAGCAAACCTACGGTTCATGCTAGTCATTACCTGCCCATTTTTATTTGAATATTTAGAATTTTCTTGATGTTTGTATTGATCTTTTGCTTATTTTGATGATCACTTAATATTGGATTAGCATTGGATGCTGCTCGAAGCCTTTCAAATGATTCATTATTTTAATATTTTATTTAAGAAAGATACATAACTTCTATTTTTCTGCTAACCAAGCTATCTCATTTAAAAATATGCACCTATGGGAAGGTCCTATTAAGCATAGACACAATAAAGTGCAGACAAGCTCACATGGCTAATCTTAAAAAGTAGTATACACACATCATGTTGCAAAAATATTTTTAATTAATTTATTCAAAAAGATATATTTTTTACTGCATAGACACTCTAATATCACTATATATGTATCCTATAGGAAGCATGGAAATCATTAAAAAAGTACTTTAAATTAATGCAAAAACATTATGAATGTTGCAAAAATAATTTTATATTAATTAACTCAAAAATATGTTTTATTGCTTAGACACTCTATGATTACTATATATGATCCTATGGGAAGCACAACGATTATTAGAAAAAGTATTTTTAATTCATGCACAAGACATTATGAAGATATACTAAGTTAAATATCTGAAGTACAGTTGTGTAACCAATACTGACATCTCAAGAAGTCCTATGTAGAAGGACACCATATTATACATAAACGGTAATGTAATCATCCTAATTTTTTTAGTTTCTCGGACACATCTCAGGAAGTATAAGAATCATAATGTCTGACATGGAAATGACACATTTTAGTCTTTTTGCTTCGAAAGAGAAATTTTAACTTCTCTTTTCCTGGTTCAGTTGCTTGGCCTTATGGGTTCAAAATCTTTATTTAACTTTGTATCTTGCTCTGTACTTCTTAATATCTGGGGCAGGCCTATCATTAAAAATTCAATTCTAAATGAAAAATCTTAAACCACATTAGTTGATGATCTTGATTGTTATCTGATTAGGATAGTGTTTAGATTTCAGAAGTTATATTATATCTACTTTTTATCTTCTGATAAATATATAACATAAGCACCAATAAGCATCATGTGCACGGATGTTGTCCTTTAGAAAGGCAGTGTGTAGAAACAGTGGAAGTATCCTATAAGTTGTAGATTGAGTTCTTTCTTAAATCAGCTTGCACTGGTTTCAGATATATATTCCACAAAATTTGTTACCTGCTTTACATCTATATTTTGGATTTTTGCAGTGAATTTTTTGAACTCTTTGAGGGTTCAGCAGCTGATTTGGAGTTGTTCGGTTGACCCTGGAGTTCTTTATTTCATCTACTTTAGTTTGCTTAGAATTTCCTAAATAGTCAAAATTTAGCTTGGAGATATTAATTGTTTCAAGAAGTTGATTATCTAAAGTAACAGCTTCTGTTTTAATATTTTCCAATGCTACCTCTTCATGTGATGTTAGTCTAGTGCCTAATTATTATTTCTATATTTCTAATCTCTGCCCTTTGATGCACAGGTAGTTCTGACTGTCATTTTTAAGTCATAATCTTCTTTGCTTCTTATCCTCGTGGGTGAAGATGGTAAAGTTGACAATGATAGCACGGGTTACTGATGGCCTACCTTTAGCAGAAGGATTGGATGATGGTCGTGACCAGAAAGATGCTGACTTCTATAAGCAGCAAGCAAAGCTTTTATTCAAGAACCTCTCAAAAGGTCATTACGAGGCTTCTAGAATGTCCATTGAGACCGGTCCATACTTTTTCCAGTATCCTATGGTGGTTATTTTTCTTAATGTCTCTATCATCTAGAAAGTGGTTCTATATGTAGACTCTTATTCTTGTGAGCGAAAGTGATATGGCATGGAATTTATAAACATGGAACATGATTGATGAATCAATGATTTTCAAGTTTACATTTTTGACATCTACATAACAAGATTCTAGTATTTCAATCTTTAAAATTCTTCACTAGGGCTGACACAATCCTGCGTTGGGTGGTTTTTTGAAAAATGCTTTTGAAGAAATTATTTAGCGCATTTCATCTTTGTCAAGTAGTATTTATTGAAGATTTAGTTAAACTCAAAATATTTGGGACATCAGGGCTTGTTGTTGTATACCGTGATTGAGTAGATCACTGCCAGATGACTGTGGATCATTTTCAAGTGATTTCCCTCCTTATAACTGTTAAAATTTATCATTATAACTATAGGAATCATATTGAATTTTTAACAATATCCCTCTGCAGTTCGCCATGGTTATGAAGGCATCTTGATTTTTGTTAAACTAGTAACTGATTCCCCTGTTTCTGTAAGATAACCTTGTTCTTGTTGCTCTCTTTGAAGTGTGGTACTTTTTTACTTCTCCTTGACTCAGCTGCTCAGCTACATTATTGAGGGTCGTGTTTGTTACCTGACAATGTGTGACCGTTCTTACCCTAAGAAGCTTGCTTTCCAGTACTTGGAGGACCTCAAAAATGAATTTGAGAGGGTCAATGGGGGTCAAATTGAAACTGCTGCAAGACCATATGCTTTTATCAAATTTGGTAAATTTTCCTCTACAACAGTTTTTATCAGCTTAATGTCATTACCGTCATTCTGATGTTCTATTGTTTTTTGTTTTCCATATGTAGATACTTTCATACAGAAGACCAAGAAACTTTATTTGGACACCCGCACCCAGCGTAATATGGCAAAGCTGAATGATGAACTATATGAAGTCCACCAAATAATGACTCGCAATGTTCAGGAGGTTCTTGGTGTTGGTGAAAAGTTAGACCGTAAGTTAACTTACTCTTTTACATCTGATGTTTGTTAGCAATTTGTGACAAATAGTGAAGATATCATGGTAAAAAATTTCTTATCCTATGCTAACAAAAAGTCCATTACAAGATTGAAGTATCAAAGTTTAAAACCATACCTAACCTTCAAAATTTATCTTATAATCCATCCTTGAAATTCGCAAACAAAATATTTGGTCAACTGTGTTATCATCTTTGACGAAGATATATTTTTTGAAGTTCTTATAACACAATGATACAGAGATTTTAATAATTGGGGAAAAGTTCACATAAGAATCATCTTTTCTTGCCTTACTTTTTAATCTAAACAAGAAAGTGGATATCCCATCCTGAGTGGATTGTGTGTCAAATTACATCATAGAACATTTGTTTGTCAGTGCCAAATACCCAAGAGGCACCTTATGAGGTCCTAAGATAGGAATTTTAGTCTTGCAAAAGAAGACGTTACTGACCCCTGGGCTGTAACCTTGTTGATTACACACAAACTTTTGTTTGGACAACCAGATCAAGTTTTTATCTTCTAGAAGAAGATGAAACGCTGACATTGAACTCTTTAAAGTATGTGCATTTGGCATGTAACTTTATGACTCGTTCTCTTTCTACAAGTTATTGTCTTTTAAAGCAGAAATTAGTCCCAAAATCTTGAAATCAGAAAAAACTTGAGTAAGAATTATTCAAAAATTGACAATTTATGCTGGAATGAGAATGCTATTCATTCGATGATCATGTGAATTATTTGTTCCTTTATTTTGAAAACATAGGGTAGGCAGAACACAGGTGGAATGATTCATTTCTCATAAGATACCTTTTGCATTGGCAACAATCATCATGAGCATTTATTGTCAATCATAATATTTGAAGTTTTCTTTCTTTTCTGATTTTAATGGTTCAGTGACTAATATATGATCTTGTGCTCTCATTTTTCAGTTTGATGAGTTATACTTTTGAAATTTATTTTTTCAAAAAAAAAAAGAAATATGTACTTCTCATTGTGAGAAAATGCTATTCAGAAATAATACTTAGAGAAATTTTGCTATGTAATTCCTGAAAGCTTTTGATGGCATCCTGCAGAGGTCAGTGAATTGTCAAGCAGGTTGACATCTGAGTCTCGAATCTATGCTGACAAAGCAAAAGACCTAAATCGACAGGTAAGCATATGATAATTCATGTTCACCAGTTCTATTTCTTACTGTTTATTCATGTAGATATACCATAGAATCTTTTGAAGTACAAGTTGCATGCCTTTTAACTTAGTTTCTACCATTAACCATTATTTAGTAATATATATCTACTGACCATTATTCATACACTATGCTGGTTAAATATATAAGGTTGGAAAAACATTTTCTTAGGATAATTTTCTTTTGTTGATTTTTAAACAACATGGTCCACCTTTATAAGTCTTTGCAGTGCAAATTTCAGTGCGTAGGATAGTGCCCCTCTACCTTGCATATGCAGCCATGTGAAAGATGATTATGATGTATACCCTATGGTGAAGCCTTTATGAACTTCAATGTTCAATCAACAGTGGCAAGGCTTGAAACCTGTGCCTCAACCTAGGAAAGACTAAAAAGCTGTGCCTCAATTTTAGTGAAGCCTCAAATGCTTAGCCTGAGCCTTGCATCAAATTACACCTTTGGTGTTGTGAGGGCTCGGTATGTATGTTATGTATCTTGGAGACTAGGTCTTGAAAATTTGAGGCCTTGACTTCTCTGAGAGGTTCCTGATTTAACGGGGTTGAAGGGTCATGATTAGACCACAAAATTTCTCAAGTCGCTTGCCTTCTAGAACCGGAGCTTTTTAATTAGGGTTTGAGTAAAACAATTTCCATGAATTTTAAGAAAATTTCTTGTTCAGGAAAATTAATACAATCATCCAGGGTCAATTAAGTATTGAATTTGTGTGCTTACTAGTAAATGTTAATAAGGTCTGTTGACAAGTACATGTTAATAAGTTGTCTACCATTTTGGGACCATATTAGCCTTTACAGACCATCTAGTTGAATTTTATGAAAATTGTCAGTGACATCTGAACCGAGTGAGACCAAATTTCCATATGGACACTACTTATACCTGTTTTCCTGCCTTATTTGAGTGTAAAGCCAGGTGACTGGAGAGGCAGAAGGAAGCATGGGGCCACCGGTTGGTCCTGAAGCAGCCTCTCCAGTTGCATGTGTTTCCTGCAAATAAGGAAGGAGAAAGGGAAAAAGGCACTTTGTTTTCAATTTTGGACTTCCGCATAATATGGCCTTGATGGTCATTTAGCTCTCTAATATCCAACTCTTTTTTTTTTGTGGGTATTCCCTTTCTGTGGGTCTACCATCTTTAGAACCCTGGGCCAATTTTTGGCTGCCGTTTTGGTGGAAAATTTGGAAGAACTCATTAGTTGTGTCATATTTCATGCAAACAAGATCTGCAATTATTCCGTTACAGCTGTTATATATGAGCTTTCTAGATGACACTTGCCACCTCCATTTGTCCTTATACTTGTCTCTGTAATGCAGCCTCCATGGTTGTCCCTTTCTAGATTAATGAGAATTTTGCAGAAGGTGGTACCCATTTGAGAAAATCAAGTACCAAAAATTTCAAAAGTTAAAGTCCTTGAGAAACAATGTCATTGTTGAAACATAAAGGTTTAAGTCCTTGAAAACATTGCCATCAATATGTTGTAGAACTATCAGGGAACATCCTGAAAAGCATTGGATAAACAAACACTAAGATTTGAGTGATTATACCATTATAGAATGACATTTCACTATAGTGCTTCAGATTTTGTGTTTGACAACCTCCATGGATAATGCGGTAACAACTGAGTGTTGTACATCTGGTTTGATGCTCTGAATCTCTGATAACCTCACATTGGGAATTAATGGCAAGTTGGAAAAGTATACAACATTAGATGAGTCTTTAAATACTTACCATGTTTCTAGGCATGTTATAGTCAAGTTTATGGCAATAGTTCTATCACGTTGGTTGGACAATACTTATCATAGTAGACCTAATAATAAAGATGGCGGGATTGAGGTCTCTGTGGGAAATAGCTACTCGTAGATGACATAAAAGACATATCATAACATAGAGCCACCACCAAGTTATGGGTCTTACATGCTGCCCACTAGCAAATGATTCTGGGAGTCATGTTGGTGGACCTTGATCATGCAATTAAGCGTTTGAGTGTCTTTGAGCATGGATGTAGTGATGCCTCAATTACTACCACATTGGACTAAAGATGAGCCAGTAACTAATAAATTGGTCATACATTTTGAGCATGTTGTTTTAAGCTAGTAACATCTGAGTTGTAAAAACAAAAACATCTGAGTTGTTGGGTTAATATAACTCTATCAAATCTGATCATTAAAATTAAAATTAGAGCTGTGTGGTGGAAGGTGTACGACATTTGTTAGTGTAGCAGACCATTTATAAATGTATGCACATGTATGATATAAGTGGGTCTAAGAAGGGAAAAGGTTAATGATGCAAAAGGCACGTTATGATTTGAGTTAATGGTTGGACAACAGAAATCATGGTATGAGATCATGGACTGCGTTGGCTGTTGCCAATCTTTATTTGCATGAAAATGAGCATTTTGGCAAACGAAAACCTTTCTAAGTTAAAATGGTGTAGACAGTAATAATTTGTTTTAAAATTCAGCTTCATAGTATCAGGTACATGTGTGGATGCTTAGCTAAGCAAAGAGATCATCAAGTCTATTAGCAATGTTAAAGTTGCAATAATGATGGAAGGGACCCCTAATATTTGCTTTCTACTAAAGGAAAAGTAAGCTTCCTCTACACCACACATTTATGGCCTTATATCTAGGATTTACATTGGTAATGTCTTGAGTGTCAGCAGATGTGTTTGTTGTACTGTTGCATATACGCGCGTGTGTGTATATAAGAAGTGGCACAAGTTGCTCCTGTCACTAAAATTGTTTGTTCATGTGGCACGACCGAATTCTGAAGTGTGGATAATGGATAGATGGTTGGGGGCATTTGAGGGAGGACGATTTGCTACTTCACGCATTTTTACACATGTAATCTATACACTTAATTGCACAAATCGGTACATGACATGAAACTTTAGAATGCGTCTGTGTGCTATGATTACTGACTAAATTTGGATCCTGCTTGATGACAGGCTTTGATTCGAAAATGGGCTCCTGTTGCCATTGTGCTCGGAGTTGTCATGCTTCTGTTTTGGGTTAGGAAAAAGATATGGTGACTGCCGATCAGATAGCATCAACGTCTCTCTCTGCGTTATGTGCCATATCTTTGGTGTTGCTCGTATAGGTATCCTTCTCGGCTACTAGGTGTTATAATGAGTTTTCAATGGCGATGGAAGCACAGACAAATGCACTCATTTTCCAAATGATAAGAATACATCAGCCGCAAGAATCAGTAGACTACTAAACATTTTCCAGGGATTCAGTATATACATTATGGAGTTTGTTGCTCCCGAAAGCTATTGCTATATCGTCTTCAATTTTTGGGACATCATGCAAAATTTTTAAGGTTACATCTAGCTGATTTTTCAACGTTTTTGAGAAAGCTGCTACCGTCGTTATGTTTGTGTTGCGTTCCCATTATACCATTGTGGCATCCGCAAGCTTCTGAGTCCACTGCTTGTCCTGCAAGCTGCCGAGATAACTGGTTGCGATTAAGTCCCATTATACCATTGTGGCATCCGCAAGCTTCCGAGATATCTGGTTGTGATTAAGCGACCACAAACTATGCGATAGTGGCAGTCGATGTGATGTGGTGCGACTGTGCCTGTTTTATGAGTGGATTAGCATAATGTTGTTTTATCATATACACAGTTATTTTTTAGGGTTTATCAGTGTTGCGATACTGAATGCGGTCTGCTATGCTATAGTTTAAAATTAAATTTTTTTTGGACGATTTTATCCCCAGCAAAAATAACTTTCAATTTTACTGTAGAGTTTCTCTTTTACTAAATCTTTATCTTGCCCTTAAAAAAGTCCTGTGTACCTTTTTTTTTCCTTATTTTGATTTGATTCAAGATGAAAAGAAAGTGGACCAACTGGAACCGTCCAATTTTTATTCAACTTTTGAGAGGCAGATAGTAAGTATTTAATATATAAAAAAAAATTGTGATAAAAATTAAATGAATATACAATACGTTAATCACATTGTGCAGATATAAACCTGGTGCTGGTATTTAATTATAACAAGTTTATGATAATATAAGTATAATGTTTATAATTATCTCCTTTTGAAAACCATGGACAATCATAAATAAGTATATTGATCATATTATGAATAGGGTGAATAATAAGCCACTGGTTTTGGCATGTGGTTGTCCCATTTTCATTTCTTTTCGATAGCATTTGTTTAAAGATTTTAAGTAAAACCTACCTCATTCAGACCCATCATTGTCCATATTCCTTGTGATAAGAAGCTCTATGTTTCTTGTCTACGGCAACACGAGTGACCTCTAAACCTCTAAACAGTTGCACACTATATATGTCTTATCTCCTTATGGCTTTCAGTTCGATATGGAGTTAAAAACTCTCTCTCTATGAGAATTTTACTTTGACAAGTAAAATAAAAGGCATATAAGAACCAGAAGGATTCCAAGTACCGAAAACGCCGAACCCAATCTTCCCTTTGGTTTAAAAAATATATCATCTCTCTTGACGTTATTGACTTCATCACCTTTGAGTGTATTCTCCCACAAAAAACATCACATTTTTTTTAGGGGTGATATTTCATACTTGCTTTCCTCTCCTCTCGTGAGTATTTGTTTAAAGAGGTCGAGATGACTACCGACAGTAACTCACATTAGGATTGTGATGTTTTTCCAAACACAATGTACGTGAAATGAGTCGAATAAAGTCAAAGCAATGAACAAGTCGTAGAATCTTGTTGTCACGTCCGATGATGCACTCGAACTACTTGTCCTCCTCAACCAGTCAATATCTATTATGGAGTCTTTATATAACATTTGCAAATATATTCACATATAACTAAGCAAGTTAATGTTTTAGGCTCGATTTATATCGACGGTCAAAATTTTCAGAATATTAACTTGCTAGTCACGGAAAAATAAATTGTACTAAACTCGTGTAGTTTCATATTAATATTTTTTTAAATATATATATATTAAAAATATTCTGCCATAATCACTAGAAGAACAACCGATAATTACATATTCCTTTGGTAATTATTTATCTTTAATATTCTGATATTTATATTTTTAAAAATTATATTAAAATTTTTATATTTATAAAAAAAAATATTTAATCTCGTTTCACGTATTTGTCGAATTTATTAGTGAAAATATCACATATATATATATATATACTCAGTAGTAAATTGAAACGAGATAAAATCAACGTGTGTTTTTATAATATATTTATCAATAAAATTAATGATATGTGAAATATTTTATTTTTTTAATATAAAAATCGTAATATAAATTTAGAAATTGTTGAGATGGAAAACTGAAGATAACGGGTAATGTGTAATGAGAGAGAGAGAGAGAGAGAGAGAGAGAGAGAGTCATTCCATGGCTTTTCTGTGTCTCTTTTTCTGAAGCTTCTGCTGCCAATGGCACGGCTTTGCTCCCCATCTGCTCTCTTCCGTGCCCATTGACGCCCATTCTCGCCTCCCTTTCCCTTTCCTTTCCACTACGTGAAACCCCCCTTCGACACGACACTTGTTGAGGGGAGCATCTCCTCGAGGTTCTTCATCCATGGGGTAAACAAAGCCGGCGACTCTCTTACAGTTTCTATTTGGTTTTTGTTCTCCGATGATGACCAAGAAATTCTTGCTTTAAACTTTTCGTCTCCAATTTTGTTTATTATTAGTTTTTCCTTTTTCTGATATGTATTTCTTTTGGTTTCTGGGTGTTTAGCCGCCAACCGGAAGTTCTATGGGCGCAGCGCTCCGACAAGGTTTACCTGACCGTGTCTTTGCCGGACGCGAGAGATGTTTCCGTGGAGAGCGAGCCGCGGGGGGCGTTTAGGTTCTCGGCCGTCGGGGCTCAGGGCGAACACTTCGACTTCAGCCTCGAGCTGTACGATTCGATTGTTCCCGAGGCAAGCTGCTTTCCCTTTTGTTCATCTTCCTTTCACGTTTTGCAGAACATTTTGAAAGTGCAAATTGGCTTAACCTAATGACGTTATTTATGTTCTGGTTTTGAGTTATATTTGCCTGCTTAGACTAGACAGACACATGTTAGGTGTTGTATGTGCTGGAAGGAGCATGTTGTCAATGTGTTATATGTACGATGCATGATCTCTATCTCTAAGCTTTTATAATCTTTATGCCAAACTGAAGATGATTGTGGTCTATGAATCAACAGATGAAACTGTGGGTATCGGGGAGGTTATTTACCAGCGAAAAATTTGATAAAGCTTGAGGCCTGTTCTTATTATAAAATATACTTATATTTTGTGTGATTTGTTAATTTTAGTTGTAGTTTTGTCAAACTTTATTTTTTATTTTTTCTGCATTCGGTTGAATTGGATAACATACGAGGAACATGAGCCAATCGAAACTTAAAATAGGAGAAAATGGGTCTCAAGTTGTTATATTATCCTGATATAGTTGATGAATTTTATGTGCAAGCAGGTGTGACTTCAAGATGGCTTTGCTCAGTTGGATGACCATTTATTCCATAAGTTACCGGAGAGTTCTGATTGACTGGAAGTGAAAAGTTTAATTTAATCTTAGTTTAAGAAGAAAGCATTGGTTAAAAACATTTTGCTCTTGCACAAAAAATTTGGCAATTCTTCAATTTGATACATTTTATGCACTGCAATTAAGATTGAATATCACATCAATACTGGTCCTCTAGTGGAGGTGACTTTGAACATCTTATATGGTGTTAGTTTTACTGACAAGCTTTCATGAACGTAATTCAACATACTTAAGTACAAAATAAAGGACCTACTGACCATAGTCTTCTTTGTCAATGGATCAAATTTATCTCTTTGACGCATTGTTTCACAATAGCCTTCTTTCTTATAATTAAATAAAACTCTGTTTTCGTCTTTGTTGTGTGCATATCGAAACCATATGTCCTAAAATACACATGTCCCAAGTTGATTTTTGTTTGAAGTCATTTGTCATGTAGCCTTCATCTTTGAGTCAGAGAGGGTGAAAGTGTAAAATCTATAATTGTTATCCTCTTATTATTACAGGAACTTCAAGTTTTTTTCTTGTCATGTCCCTAAATCAGGGGACTCGATGGTCCATCGAATAGCCATGAGCTAGACTAATTCAAGTTTGACTATATATTTTTTCTTTCTGAAATCAGGCTAACTTATAGTCACCCACACCCAGGTTGAAGCTTACATACTATAGCTAAAATAATGACAAATGTTATATTTAAAAAAGTACCGTGGTACAAGAATGAATAAAAGATTATTACATCAAGAAGTATCATCTAACCGTTTTATATCTTGGAGTCACACATTTTTTTAACATTAATTCTTTCAATAGTCCTTTAATATAAAATCTTGGCTTACAAAAGTGCTTTCTATCCTAAAATCCCCTCCTGCACATGTGAGACATTGACATACACATTCAACCTTAAATCAAATACATGGTGGTGAGTATTTAGAAAAAAAGGTACCTAGGAAGTGGACGAACCTCATCTAAGGGCGGGTAAGTATGATTTTAAACACATTAAGCTATTTGTAATACATCAATAAAAATACAACACATGCATTTCATATAGTTAAGCTAATGTTGTAACAATAAGAAACAACTCATATTAATCATGTTCATCATTCGCTTGTATTTATGTGTTGATGTAGCTTTTTTATTTTCTTCTTTCATTTCATACTTATATCATATATCATATACTCATCTTATTCTTTTCAAAAAAATATAATAACTAGACACTCAAATAGTACCGAAACCCAATGGAATCAACTCCACCTTGTGGACAACATCCTTGGTGGACCTAAACATCATCTTATGTGCCAAGTCATGGGTTAACCACCTAAGGACATATTTCTCACTTTTTGTTACCCTTGAAAATCATCTGATAATATATTCTCTTTATTACCCTCTTTAAGGCTACTACCTAGTACTAGTTATAAAATCTCATTGCCTCCACCTTGGTAGATTTAAACTCTATCCCTTTGCTGGTCTGAAGGTTTACCACAGTTGAAATCCAAAAAATCTATTAAATCTTTTGTAGTTGAATTATTGAGAACTAACTTAAAAATATACACATATATAATATTTTTTATTTATACTGTGTGTTAAGTTGTTACATTAAATGCACTTGTAGAAATGCTAAGTTCATATATATAATACGTATCTATGGGACAAAACTTTACATGTTATCACACAAGCAATATAATCTTATTAACAGGTAATTATTGTCAGGTAATTGCAAAAAGGTAAATAAACTATGAAATATCTTGGTATTCAATCAATAATATAAAATACATGCCCATCCAGTTTTGATATTCAAAGTAACATTTAAAATACCCTGTGATTTCTGTCTAATTTGACTAATTTAATTGTCACATGTAAGGATTTAACTTAAGATGGAATAATTCAATAAAGGCTTAAATCCCAAGGTAAGTGGCTTGCCGACCCAATTAGGTGTTTTAAAAATGCTTTATATTATTTAGTAAGGTTTTAAATGGTA
Organism: Musa itinerans; assembly: GCA_001649415.1. Taxonomy (NCBI): domain Eukaryota; kingdom Viridiplantae; phylum Streptophyta; class Magnoliopsida; order Zingiberales; family Musaceae; genus Musa; species Musa itinerans. Next base: position 36,891 of record LVTN01001888.1, on the reverse strand, counting down.
CTTTGAATATCAAAATTTGGTGAGCATATATCTCATATATATTGATTGAATACTAGGATATGTGATAATTTATTTTCCTTTTTTGTAATTATTTAACGATAATATTTATGATCGTATTTCTTGTGTCACGACATGTTAGTTATTTAAATTTTGTCTCATAGATAGACGTTTGATATATGAATTTAGGATTTTCTAAAAGTACATTTGTGACAATTTGACATGCAATATAAATAAACAAATATTATACATATATATATTCAGTATAGTTCTTAATAATTCTTTATGCCTCATTGCGGCTTCCAAGGGCGATAAACAAAGGCTTATGTAAACCTTTGGATCTGTAAATGAATGTCATTTAAGTTACCAAGGTGGAGGCAATGAGGCAGTTTAAGTTTGAGGAAATTAAAGAGAAAACATATTATTAGATGATTTTCAAGGGTAACATATTAGCATCCTATTTTAAATGTATCCTTATGTGATAAATGCAACATGTATAAGGGCACTGAAATCCACCAAGAATGTTGTTCCTACGTTGGGATTGATTCCCGTAAGTTCATTTAGCATGCACCTAAGTGTCTAGTTATTATATTTCTGAAATAGAATAAAATGTATATATGATATGCAACATAAGTATAAGATGAAAAGAGGAAAATAATAAGAAGAGGCATTAACACATAAATGTGGACACATGATGAACATGATAAGCATGAGTTGTTTCTTATTATTGGACTTATTGATTTAACTATATGAAATGCATGAGTTATTTTTTTATTGATGTTATTACAAGTAGTTTCAATGTGCGCACTATGAAGGACGTCTCTCCATTTAATAGATATTTAAAAAAAAAAACTTACAACCCTCTCCTACCTGCACAGGTAACTCAATAAAAATTGTATTGGTGTTCCACATTTAAAGGACTGGTGAAAACATTAATGTTAAAAAAATGTGACTAATATAAAACAGTTAGATAATACCTCTTGAAGTAATAATCTTTTGTTCATTCCTTTAACATGTTAATCTTTTAAATGTAGTGTTTGTCACTATTTTAATTATAGTGTGTGTGTAAGCTTCCACCAAGCTGACTTGAGTTTCTGGTTTCTTTATATATATGTACATATATACATATGTACATATATATGTATATATGTACATATGTGTATGTACATATATATGTACATATATTATACATGTACATGTATATATATATATATATATAGCTCATGTTCATTCGGTGGACTGTCACATCTCCTGATTTGGGGGCGTGACACTTAGAATTTATGAGCCCTTTTGGTTCTATGGTATTATTTGTATTGTCTTTTAATGGTGTTATCAGGCTAGTAAAACAAATATTGGGATGAGGAACATAATCTGCTCAATCAAGAAAGAAAAAAAAGGTTGGTGGAAGCGGTTGCAGAAGTCAGAGGAAAAACCTGCTCCATATATCAAAGTTGATTGGAATAAATGGTGCGATGAAGATGACGAAGAATCTGACATTGGTAAGTATATATCTGAAGAAGTAAAACCAATTGTTTTTGCCTGCTTCAGTTTTAGTTATTTGGTAGTTGTACTGAAGTCTTGATGTGTTATATTGATGACCAAATATAAACCTGGATGTGGAGTTTTATCAGCATTTTATTAAAACTTTTTGTGCGCTAAATATCTAAGGATTTATTAGTGGATGTACACTATAGATATGTTTTGTTTTATCTCTCCGAATATTTTTTAGTGGATGCATGAAGTTAAGAAAGTGTGCTGAAACCTTGCCCCAATTGGAAGTAGGAAGTTAGCTTTATTCCGTATGATGGTATTTCCCTGGTCTGAGTAACTTTATTGGAAACATTATCATGTATCAATTTTTGAGTTCTGCCCATATACGTTTTAGCTGAAATCACTAAATTCTCAATTCGAAATCTTACCTAGGTTTGTTCTAGTAAAGTTCTTTTTCACTTACTATCATTCTTGTCCTGTCCCTGAGCTTTTCTATCCACATTTGATTTGTGTCATTTGACATATTTCAAGCCTTAGAAGAATTGGATGAGTAGAAACTCCTTTCAGTTACTAATATTATTTAACATGAGTTAATAAATTTATCTCAAATGTGTAGGAGTGAAGTTTTTCTTTATAGGCAAGTTCTGGTCTCTGCTAACCATCTATAATCTACTTATTTATCTTTGTATGGATTTATATTTCTAAGAAACGCAACTGAAAGTAATTTTTGTTTCTTGATTCATCCAAGTATGTCATATTAGGGAATCCTTCTAAAGATTTGTCATTTAAAGATGGTTACTAGAGAAAAGGGGTGTGGTTTGCTCAGCCTTTTAACTGCTTTCCATTATCGAAAGTTCGAAACAACCAATTGCCCTTTGACCATTCTTTTTACTGTATGTGGGAGGAAGCTGCATTTGACTGTTATCATTAATCATGCTTTTCTTAAACCTTCTATTTTTGTTATTTATCAAATTCTTCCTAGTTTTTCTATGTTCATGAAATATCACTTTTTTGGTTGTGGTAGTGCTGCCACAAGTTTGTTTGCCAAATTTTACTGCTGCAACAAGTTTGCATGCTTGCATTATTTTTTCATCCATGGTAGGTTGTATTGCAAACATCACTACTATTAAGATGATATTAGTTTGTTTTAGAAATATATACTTGATGCAGGCTTGCACACTTGATGTGATTCTTGGCATTATTATAAGTTACTTCTTTATTTCCCAAGTGATTTGGATCACCTAGGATTGAGTCATAATAACATTCTTTTTCCTTGTAGTAAGACTGCATACATTACCTTTCTCCATATCCCACATTGATAGGAGCCTCATGCTACTTCCCTTGTTTTTTGTCATTCTGTTTACTGTTTTATTTTGTTTAACATTTCTCGACCTCCCTCTTATGGCTTCTTTCTTTCTTATACTTTCTTTTTCTTTACTTCATTGCTTCATCTCAGTTTATGGTACAGCAGTCTTCTGGTTGTTTGATATCAGAGATTTAACTTTATCACGTGGTGTATTTATAGGAGTGGACCTTGTGATCTATATCTTCTTGATATTCTATGGTAACAACAGATTACCTGCTGTTTTCTATGTCAGCATCTAGTTATATTTGCTCCATCCAATCAAGTTGATTTTTCTTTCTAGTGAAAAGTTCTAACTCAAATTGTTCCAACAATTAAATACTCCAATATTGAATACACCAAACATCAGTTTTCATGTAGAGTATATATGGTCCGCAATATAAAATCAAAGTTCATAGAAAATACTCATCAATATTGTTGCTATTCATGTGAATACAACTTATAACTGAAAGATGTAAGAGGTGAAAACATCATATGAAGCCCTCTGTATGTCGAGCAGTTCTGGATATGCTTTCTGTTGTAGCTCCATAACTGTCCAATGATCAACAAGTTGATCAACAAAAGTGGGCTAAAGAAATCATGTTAGAAGTTTATGCTAATTAGATATGGTTAGAATTGATTTATGAGTTACTTCAATAATCTGAATCGCTTGTGGATTTCTACTGTATATAATTTTACTAAGACCTTGGTACATAATTTTATTAAGACCTAGGAGAGAATTTTCAAAAGTAACTATTAGCTAAAATGATTGCCATTTTGGTCAAGGAGCATCACCGACATGGGAAAAGTTACCAGAAGGATGTACTGTAGAATCAGAATAAATGATTTAGATTTTGACATATCAGTTAAATGAAAAATACAAAACTCAGAATTGAAATTTCAGGTTATTGTCTGGGATGTATTTTGATTTTTCATTCACGGATGAAAACTTCTTGTTCAAGTTCAAGTACATCACCAAAGGGAAACCTCTAAGCATGAGCAAATGTATTACTATAGATTCTAGTACAACCAAAACCTTGTTCCTCGGAGCAAGGGTGCCAATTATCTCTCCACACCCTATCAGATTTGGAGATTTTGGTAAAAGAGGCAAGCAAATGGGAACTACAGTTGTCCTCCCGAAAAATGTGACAAACTTCCGTTCAACAGATAGTTGGAAAAAAAAAAAAAAAACAGCTGACTGACTTGTTTTTTTCTTGTTCTGAGCTTTTTAAGAATTTGCATTGGAACATTTTATTTGACAAATCAAGACACTTTATTGGACAAATCAAAACTGACGTCCATCTCTTTACAGCTGACTCACTTGCTTCTGATGATGAAAACAATGAGGTGCAATCACTCTTTTAGACCCCCTCACTTTTTCTGCTGTTGCTATATAGAGCTTCTAACCACTCTTAATCTCCATTGTTGTTTAGATAAATGGCGTGAATGATGAGAGCAGTGATGATGATGGATTACTCTGTAAGAATATCTACACTATTTGTTAATAAGATTTTGCCTCTGTAGCAGTGACATTTTGATCTTCCAGGCCATTTAGAATAGAAAGTTGACCATGTGTGTGCAAACCATCAGGTCTTATGTGCTGCCTTGCCCTAAGTTCCATTGTAACTTTTGGAACTTGATTCAGGTCCATACAGATGGTTTTTAGCCACCTGGTCATGGACATAAAAAAAAATTTGAAGGAGTCTTATTAGTCAGCACATTTATTCAAGCACGGCCTGCTGTTTCTTAAACATGTTTCTATGATTGCAGATCTACCTGATCTAGAGAAGGCCAGAAGAAACTGACACCAAGACATGCAATGCACAAAGCTATCTATCGTATGTTCTGCTACTTCAGTATTTTGCACAGCATCTTTGATAATCACTCCTGTAAAACAATGAATTTGTTTATGCTTTCATCGACAGATGCTTGTGAAACATACTCTTGCTCAAACTCATGATGCCCACAATTAGAGCTTGTTTCAATGGATCGAGTGTATGTTTTTCATAATCCTTCTACTAGACCATTTGAACATGCATTCTTTGTTCTAGATGCCAATAAAAAAATTAGTTAACAATTCAGAACAGAACAGCAGTGGAAGTTGACAGTGGCTTCAAAACCTATTCTTTAGCATCATCCTGTAGTTGCTGGTTGTGCTGTTCTAATAGCTAGGGCACCAAATGACAGATTTCTGGATGTGATGACATGATGCTTGGTGATGGGTAGCTTGCCAAATTTGATTGTATGGAACCAATTTTAGACTGTCATTTGGAACATCTACACCTCTCTGTGGTGTAGATGTGGAAGATCATGCCCCTGAGTTAGCATTTGGCATTTGTTCCATCGATATTAGTTAATTTCCTCATCAGTCCACAATTTTTGTTTTTCCTATTCCAACATTTACCACTAGTTTGAATGTTAAAGTAGGAATGAAGAAGATATTATGTTTCAAAAGACAAAATTCTGTCTCCTTCACAATCAGATAGAGAAGATAGAAAACTTCTCTCTGATTTGACATCATCATTAGGTGTTCCAGGGAACAGTGATAATGAATCAGGCCTAATTCTTCAAAAGACACTGTCATGATTGTGTAATATCATTAGGTGTTCCAGGGAACAGTGATAATGAATTAGGCACTGTCATGATTGTGTAATATGTGATGTATGTTATATTAAAAGTCATTATCCAATCCATTGATTATTAGCCAGCTATTTGGGTCATCAGATCAAAAACATGATCTATGTTAGGATATTTAGGTTCAAATTGGATGTGGATAATTGGCAAATCTAAATCTTGAACTCACTGGATCATCTCTGTTTTATTTCAAATATCTGTGATGCTTTTACAGTGCTGCAATAGTATGTATGCCTTTGTTCTCGAAACAAAGGCATCAATCAAAGACTAGCGCTGCGAGTCTTCCCCGGCGTCAATTTGTACTTGACGTACAACACAAGAACCAACAGCACCAGCATGACTGCAACCAGTTTCGAAATCAGAGTCTTCCCTGTCTGGCTCAGCTCCATGACGATGCCTCCCCACTCCGGCCACGCCAGCTGCTGTCCTCTCGCTTCGTCACCATGCTCAACCTTCTCTTTATCATCCTTAACCTCTTCTTTCTCCTTCTCTGCCTCTTCTCTCGGCCTCATTGTCTTGTCACCGTTTAATTTTTTATCCTCAACCTTCTCTTTGCTGCTAGTCTCTTCCTTCTCCTTCTCCTTTACCTTGTCTGTCTCCGTTCTCGGCACCATTTTCTTGTCACCATTGGATTTAGCAGCCTCTTCCTTCTCCTTCTCCTTTACCTTGTCTGTCTCCGTTCTTGGCACCATTTTCTTGTCACCATTCTCTTCCTTCTCCTTCTCCTTTACCTTGTCTGTTTCCGTTCTTGGCACCGTTTTCTTGTCACCATTGGATTTAGCAGCCTCGTCCTTCTCTTCCTTGGGCGGTTGCAACTTCTTCTCCTCCTCCCGCTCTTCTATTTGAACGACTGGATCGGGGGCGATCAGCTTCGGGAGCCTCAGTTGGAGCGTCTCGTTCTCGAACTTAGCTCGGATGTCGCTCAAGTTGCAGTTTTCTGGCAATGTGAAGTCCACGACGAATCGGCTCCACCGCCTGCCATCCAGTGGCCGCTCGCCGCTGGTCCTGAGGTTGCCTAGGCTGTCTACCTGCACCCTCACCTGCTCCTTCCTGAATCCTGCAGCATCAAACACCAATATCGAACGCTGAGAGACTTCTCTCGGACCTGATCATGTGTATGACGATGATGATGAGGAAGAGAAGGAGAGAAAGAGAGAGAGAGAGAGAGAGAGAGAGCTTGCCGGGAAGACGAATGTGGCAGGTGTCGAAGACTTCTCCAGAAACCAGCTCGGTTGTGGGTTTGAAGTCCTCGTAGGAGCGGGCAGCAGACGCAGTTCTTGACTTGGTGTCCATTGAATCCTCTCTTCACTCTCTCTCTCTCTCTCTCTATGGATCGATGACGAGAGAAGCCATGGCTGCTTCCTCTTATACAGTTTTTGTGGATCGAATTGATTGGCTGAAAGGTGAAGGATTCCCTTCTGGTTTGCGATGGATACCTCCTCCCATGGCCAAAGGGATGGATGCCTTGTTTGGCTTGCACTCGCTTTTGGCTTGGGAATACTTCTTAGCTTAGCTTGTTGTGAAGTTAGTATATATTCTAGCTTGTTGTTTTAATATGTAGGAAAGTAATCCTAGGCTTTCATTCTCTAAATGGCAAGTGAAAAATGAGTCCATTGCCATAGGGTTACAATGTGACTAGTTCAAGCTCCTAGAACCAAATATAAAATCATGTTAGGAATATAAATCTATAAATCATGTCTCATCTATAAGATTAAGCTTTTAAGATGTAGTGCCAAAAATTTAAGATGGTGTAAGAGTGAATGACTCTGTATTTATGGCCCACATAATTATATAAAAAAAAAAAGATCCATATGTCCCCCATCGATTTAAGTTTATGGATATATTAGATCGACTTGGATCAAGAATAGATAGAGACCTTTACGATCTAATTGAATTCAATAAAATGTGTAAGATATTTAAAATCTTAGGCAATGAATGAGTAAATGATAATTTTAGTTTATGACTTGGTTTAATGCTAGAATATAGCTTGTGGATAAATAAAAATGTATATATGTGTGCAAACAATAGAGCTCAGAGTAAGGTGTTAGCTAAGCTGATTTCTATGCTGTAAAAGGGTGTTCTTATTTTCATTTTATTTTTCCAGCCTTTAAAGTAGCTCTTCATTTTCTTTCTCAAACTAGAGAATATTTATTAGGGGAACTCTTCCTTCCACCAAAAGATGCTGTAACGAGGAGGAGGAGGTTTGTTGCAGGGAAGAAGTTCTCATCAAGTCACATTCTATTTCTAAGCATCTGTTCCATGCTTGCATAATTTGCTCTAAACTCTCCTTAAAGCCTTATCTTATCCATATATACACTATCTTAGATTCGTACTATCTTAGAGTTACGAATCGCAAATCCCGTTGTCGGCTAATTACATATTATCATCTTTTGTAATTAGGCTTCGTAAGTATCTCAATCCTTAGATTAAAAAATTTATATTCAAATCTTTATAATTATAAAAGTGAAACATTTAACCTCATTTACTCTAAAATCATTAACTTTACTGGTGAAAAATATAATACGTATATGAATGATACAAAAATAATAGGCAAAAATATAATTTCAATAATGGTGGTGGATGATGACGTTATGGGTGACTGTTTTGGTAATTGTCGATGAGAATGATATGATGCTTAACCTTGCCGTTGTCAATCCAAACATCAACAATAAGGAGGAAAAGGAGGCAAAGTGATGAGGCATATGCATCGATGTTTGAGGAGGAAGATAAGAGAGGTGAGGCATCTACGTCGGCGTCACATTGCTCTGCCTCCCTTTAGTATTTCAGCGATGCGATGGTTGGCGAGAACGAAGAAAAGGTAGAGCGGTGGGCACCAATGCAAAGGAGGTAGTGAGGTACTATATTGAAATGATATGGTGATTAATGAGAATAAAAATGAGGTAGAATGGTACGATGCCGAAGAAGGAAGAGGAGGCAAGTGAGGCATATGCGCTGCACCGCTTTGCCTCCTCTTCCTCCTATGATAATGTGGTTGTCGACGAGGACGAAGAGGAGGCAATGTGGCACCATACCAAAAAATGGGGTGGTTGGCGAGAATGAAGAGGAGATAGAGCAATGTGACGTCGATGCATAAATAGTGCAGTGTCACATTGAACGATGCAGTGGTTAGCGAGAACGAAGAAGAGGCAGAGCAATGCGATAGCGGAGGAGGAAGAGGAGGCCGGTGAGGCATCGGTGTCGCATCACTTTGCCTCCTCTTCCTCTTTCGATGATATGATGGTCGACAAGAATGAAGAGAAGGCAAAGCGATGTGGCACTAAACGATGCGGTGGTCAGCGAGAACAAAGAGGATGCAGAGCAGTGTGATGCCGACGCAAAGGAGGCAGTGCAGTGCCGCATTGAATGATGCGATGGTTGGTGAGAACGAAAAGGAGGCAGAGCGGTGCGACACCAATGCAGATGCCTCACCTGCTTCCTCTTTCTCCTCTAGCACCGCATTGCTCTACCTCCTCGTCATTCTCGTCGACCACCATATCGTTTGGTGCGACATCGTACTACCTCCTATGCGTCGACGCTACATCGCTTTGTCTTCTCTTTGTTCTCACTGACTATTGCATCATCAGAAGAGGAAGAGGAGGCACAGCGGTGCGGCGCCGACGCAGATGCCTCACCGTTTTACCTCCTTGTCATTGATGTTCGGATCGACAACGACAAGGCTAACCATCGCATCGTTCTCGTTGACCACCACATCGTTTGGTACGATGTCGTATTGCCTCCTATGCGTCGACGCTGTGCCGCTCTATCTCCTCTTCGTTCTAACTGATTATCGCATCACAGAAGAGGAATGCAATGATGCGATGCCAACGCAAATGCTTTACAGTTCTACCTTCTCGTCATCGATGTTCGAATCGACATCGACAAAACTAACCACCGTATCGTTCTCGTCGACCACTACCACTCCACCTATGCCTCTATTGTCCGTCACCATTATTGAAGTCTTTTTGCTTATCATTTTTATATTATTCATGTTATATTTTTCATGAATAAAGATGACAACATTAAGATAAATGAGATTAAATATTTTATTTTTATAACTATAAAAATTTTAATATAATTTTTTTAAGTTTAGAAATTAAAATGATAAAGATATCTAGAAATTAACCTTAGGTTTCTCCCACTGAATCCAGGTATGGCATCTATCTTTCAAATATTAAGCAGCTATAATATCACTAAATAGCATCTTCTTTGCCGGCCGGACAATATCAATAAAAGAAGGCCATACATTACACCGATATCAATAAAAGAAGACACGTCAAACCCCATATCACGTCAGCTCACTGAGTAAACAACAAGACCGATGATTCCGATGGAGTCTCTCACCACACTTGACTCTGAAGAAAACGCCACCGCACCGTCCGTCCTCTCCTCCCTCTCTCTCTCTCTCTCGCCTCTTGCGCTTTTTTAGCCCCCCAAGCGGCGCCGCAGTCCTAATTCCTTGTTTCCCATCGCCGATTCTTCCATGGCATCCTCCTTCTCTTCTCCTCCGCGTGTGGTCGACGAGTGCCGAGGCGTCCTCCGCGTGCTCAGCGACGGCGCCATCGTCCGGTCCCAGAACCCCAGCTTCCCCATCCCCGTCGTCGACGACGGCTCCGTCGAGTGGAAGGACGCCCTCTTCTCCCCCGCCCCTCACGCCCTCCACCTCCGCCTCTACCGCCCTCGTCGCAGCCAAGCCCCCGGCGAGGCCAGGCTCCCCGTCTTCTTCTACTTCCACGGCGGCGGCTTCTGCATCGGCTCCCGCACCTGGCCCAACTGCCAGAACTACTGCCTTCGCCTCGCCTCCGACCTCTGCGCCCTCGTCGTCGCCCCCGACTACCGCCTCGCTCCCGAGCACCGCCTCCCCGCAGCCATCCACGACGCCGTCGCGTCCGTCGAGTGGCTCCGCTCCCAGGCTGCCGCAGACCCCTGGCTCGCTGAGTCGGCCGACCTCGCCCGGGTGTTTGTCTCGGGTGACTCCTCCGGCGGGAACATCGCCCACCACCTCGCCCTCCGGTTCGGCTCCCCTGCCGGCCGGGCCGCGCTAGCGCCGCTCCGACTCCGGGGGTTCGTCCTCCTGATGCCTTTCTTCGGCGGGACCCAGCCGACGCGGTCGGAGGCGGAGTGCCCCGACGATGCGTTCCTGAATCGGGAGCTCAACGACCGGTACTGGCGACTATCGATCCCCTCTGGGGCGACGCTGGACCACCCGCTGGTGAATCCTTTGGGGCCGGAGAGCGCGGACCTAGAGGCGGCAGAGGTGGACCCGATACTAGTGGTGGTGGGGGGACGGGATCTGCTGCGGGACCGGGCGGCGGAGTACGCGGCGCGGCTGAGGGGGTGGGGGAAGCCGGTGGAGCTGGCCGAGTTCGAGGGGCAGCAACACGGCTTCTTCACGATCGACCCCTGGTCCGAACCCTCCGGCCAGCTGATGGGGACGATCAAGCGGTTCATGAAGGACAACGGCGGCGGTTGGAGCTGAACCCGGTCTAGTTCAATTCCTCAATCTGCTACACTTCAGTACACGTGCACGGCTTAGATTATTTGATCGAAGGGGAGAATAAGATAGGAAGAAATCCTCAAGTCATTTGGTGTTTTATTTGCATTGTTCAATTGGATCAGTCTATGGCAAGATCTTATGGGCTTTTAATGAATCTTTTACGGTTAATCTGATATCCCAAAATTTTTAATTATTAAAAGAGGACTCAATATATTTATAATTCAAATATAGCATGAAAATACCCTCAGTCTTAAATGACTTGTAATATAAAAACACAGATGAAAAATATATTTGTCAATATTAAACAACTAGAAAGATGGAGGTTTATGCAAGTTGAGAGTATCACATAATATTGTATTGGGATTAATAAATATTTTAAGATTTCTATAGTTATATTATGAGAAGGAATCAACATGAAAGAAAAAAATATAAAAATTAGATCAATGAAAAGTATTATTAGTTCTTGGATGTTATTGACGAGAAAGTCAATACGGTTTGGTTCAGTCCCAAAAGCACGAATCTGTCCCAGAAGCCTAAGAGGATTAACTGGGAGCGATTTGGATATATGATTGAAATAATAAGTGGACTCCTTAGGCTTCACTGGCTCGTGGCAACCGACCCACGATTTCTTTGAGGTACGATTTGCCTACCGAAGGATGTTCAAAGTCATCCTGATATGCTACTTGTCCTTGTCTGGTGATGCTCTACATCACCCCGAGGAGCTCCTTAGATGTGCTAAGGTTTTGCACAATTGGTCAACGTCGGGGGATTTCTCGACCCGACCCCTCTAAGACTTAAGTCAATAAAGAAAGTGAAAAAGATTTAGCGGAGTTTAGGAGAGTTTTTTTATTTGTCTCCTTATCTAGTTTCGGAGGTTGGCTTTATACTTGATTTGTGGAAGGAGAGTGGTCGATTGCTCATTTCCCCTTTAGTTTCTCATACCATCAGGGGTTCATTTATGTTGAAGGCTAATGAACACGTCTTCATGTTGATTATATCAAGGAAAGACGATTGGGGGTGTGTCATCTACTAAGGTAGAGGCATGCTTGAAACAGACAAGGGATGGGGATCGACGTCGAGTGCCCGAAGAGTTGGGCCACGTTGTCTAAGATTAATGTTCCTTGCGATTAAGCATGCGACCTCTGAAATTATGGCCAAGGGCGATGGATCACTGCTGAATGGTAGTGTGATCAAGGGGAAGTTGAGAGGTCTAGCAACATGGTTAAGGGGAAATTGAGAAGTTAGGTCTAATTGTCGTGCACCACTAGTCTTTTGTATGATTTTTCACATGTGTGTGTTGATTCCAAGTGACGACTTACGACTAATCGAATCAACAGTGTATCACTAGTGCCATTGCTTTCCCTTATAAGTATAAACTCTTCAAACTTATATAAGAGATATACACAAGGACATTTGTGCTTGGGCGTGATAACTCAAGAATCTTATAATTGATTTCATATGATGATAAATTTACTTCGCAAATATAGGCATGAGATGTCAAACTTATTAATTTTGCATCAGCTTTCTAGTATGTTCTTTGATTATTGATCTATGGGTTTCTCACTTGTTCCTAAATGAACTTGCTACCTTAAAGTTAGAGTTAGGAATCACGAACCCGATGTCCTTAGTTTTTTTATTGGATCAAGATTTAAACCGGTCATTATTAGGTTTCTCCAATATAACTTAGATATGACATCTATCTTTCAAATCTTTAGATACAATAGCATCAACATAATTTCTTTGTAGTTGTGTAGCTCTTCAATCCCGAAACTTCAAGTAGCAACTAGCACAAAAGAGTGTCAACTTTGCGATATAATATGGTAGGAATGTGATACATCCTACCAAAACAAAACAATGTTGGAGTCTCTCCCCACACTTACATCCGACAAAAGCACCAACGCATCGTCCCTCCTCTTGATAGAGGATCATTGAATATAGTGATAGAAAATCATTGAAAACAAGAAATGATCGATCTTGATACATTATCTACAACATATCATTAATCCATGATTCGAGGATAATCTCCTTGATTTATGAACGTGATTGAAGGACAATTAATCCTTTCTTGACATGTATAAATGGATAAATATCATATAGAAATGAATCAATAAGCTTTCCAATGTATACCTCTTTCACCTTTTCTCCTTTAACATCATGTTTTTAAACGTTGTGATCCTGTATCATATCAAACTCACAAGATTTTTATATCACATCATATCATATTTGTTGAATCTAAATTTTCCTTGTAAAACTCTACTTCTTTAACAATGAGAGCTACTCATCCATCCATCACTAGATTAATACAAGTTTACACCAAACTCCCTTAAGAATATCTCCTATAACTTATATGTCCCCTAGCTTAATCACTAGCCCTCCTATATATCCATATGCTCCTTTTGCTCTTGTTCTATATTATCACACCTCTTCACTTGACTACTGTGTATCACTAACTGCAGTTATGCTTTTGACACGATAAGGGATGTCTTCTCCTCGATCAAGTAACACCATTGTATATTAGTCTAATCAAATATGTGTCACTAGCTCATCATCATCTCATGCCACACACACAACCTAGTTATACTAGTCATACCATTGAGATTACACATGATAATATCCTCCATATGTCAAACCATGTTAGATCCTTGATCTTTACACCATCATAAGTTCTCCACCCAAGCCCATTGAACCCATGAGTATCACCCAAGCTCAAAAATTTCTTCACTGGTGTTAAGCCATATGTGAGAAATATGATTCTTTATTTCATATTATCACATGGACCCTTGCACCATCCAATCTCACACAAAATATTATCGGGTATTAGTAGATCTTTTAAGTTAAGTGAACCTCAAATAGATTCATTATTCAATACAAATCATACTTAGCAGCTAAAATATTTCACCAATGATCCAGCATCGATTTTATAAAAACCTCCAATCGTATAATCAAATTGATAACAATTTGACTTATCGTGATCTTGGTTATTACTTAAGGTTAGCACCTAGGACAATTAAATGTTAATAATGCTTTCTTATAGGGGATATTGACTGATGATATTTTAATGTAGTAACTCCCTAATTCGCTCACCCTAAATATCCCAATCTTGTATGCAAACTCTAGAAAACTATGGACTTCATCAAACCCAAGAGCCTGGTACTATAAACACAATATAAATTCTGAATTTGAGAACTACTTATTCTAATAACAACAATATAAACACACCATATATTTACTAGTTTTTGTTGATGATATCATAATTACAAGTAACAACTCTCTCAAAATCAAATAATTTCCTGAGCACTTATTGATCTAGGGTTACTAAACTATTTTTCTATTTTTTTCTCTTTCAAAAATAGTATATCCAGGACCTATTATGAAAGACAAACTTACAAAACACTAAAGAGGTTAGTCTTATTACAAATTCTACACAATATCGATAACTACTTTGTTCTTCGTAGTACTTATCCCTTTCTCATCATGCATTGCTAGACCACCAACAAGTGACCCCTTCGGGCCGGAGAGCCTAGATCTAGAGGCAATGGAGGTGAACTCGATGCTAATTGTGGTGCAGAGTGATCTATTGCAAGACTAAGCAACAGAGTACGTAGAGCGGTTGAAGGGGTGAGGAAAGCTGGTGGAACTGGTCAAGTTCGAGGGGCAATAGCACATGTTCTTCACAATCAACCCTTGGTTTAAATCTTTCGACCAATTAATGTGGATCGTCAAGTGGCTCATAGAGGACAATCATGATCAAAGTGTGTCGACAACTTCGTAAAGGTAGTTTAATTAGAAGATAAGGGTGTTTAAGCTTGTCCAAAGATGTGTATGTGGA
>LVTN01001888.1:1751-22078 GCA_001649415.1 Musa itinerans | reverse complement strand
TTTTATCACAAGGAAAAAAAAAAAAAAAAAAAAAAAAAAAAAAGCTAGTTAAGCTGCAATTTAATTGAATGAAGATGAATCTTGATTAAAGGGAAGACAATCAATGCGTTTGAAAAGCCTAAGATGTTGAAAATATACATGTACAACAAGATAAAAGAGATATCGACTATGAGGATAATGTTTTAACCCACAGCTTGATAGATTAAGTTTTTTGGTTGAATTAGTATCTAATCTAATATATGATAACCTCGATCTGTTAAATAAAATATTTTTATATGTATGTGTGTGTTTGTTTTGGATTTCCTAATTTCCACCTCAAATAATATTTTACAAACCCTTCTGTGAATTAATAAATTATATTTATACTAATGATTTTATTTTTATAAAGGACAAACATAATCTCCGTTGTAGTCTAGTTGGTTAGGATACTCGGCTCTCACCCGAGAGACCCGGGTTCGAGTCCCGGCAACGGAATTCTTTTTGTCTTCTTTACCTTTTTCGCTTCCCTGATGACTTTGACCCGCCTTCGCAGCGACTCTTAATGTAACGCACATAAGTCGTTTGTTCGTTGGCTGGGGAGGCGTTACCCGTGGATGACACGAACCGCCTTCATAGAATCTCTCTCTATCGGTAGTTCCTGCTTTATGTTGACCCAGTGCACATCATCTGTTTGTCAAATTGCTTTCCTGTGTGGTGTTAGCCTAACGTTCGTTAGTTGGCGGGAGCTACTTCTGGCTGGGGAGGCGTTACCCGTGGATGACACGGACCGCCTTCACAGAATCTCTCTCTGTCGGTTGATCCAGTGCACATCATCTGTTTGTCATATTGCTTTCCTGTGTGGTGTTAGCCTAATGTTCGTTCGTTGGCGGGAGCTACTTTATGGTGATTCAATGCACATAAGCTGTTCGCTAGATGGTACGTCAACAGCCAGTTATTTGGTCGTACATGCTGCAGATTACAATTCAAAGATGGACGCAAGTTCTCAGCCACAGTCAGAGAGAGCTTTATGATGCAACCGAAGGCTCCTAAGATCCCTCTCTCTCTCTCTCTCTCTCTCTCTCTCCAGTTATGAGCGAATAGTACCTTCAAATCAGAAAGATCCAACCCGGGCTTACTGGATTCCCGGATTCCGATCGTAAAAGGAAATCGATGCGGAGCTCGTTCGGGTTTTCTGTCCACAGTAGTAAAAGATCAAAGCCTTTACTGACTGATACAATTCTTGCAAACCTCAACGCGGATTACAATCCAAGTGCAAGGTGTTCTACAACAGCAACTCGATACACTACTACTCCCCTAAACAACTGACTACTGTTACTGACCGAAGAGAAGAACAGAAAACAAAATAGACTCATCGTCTATCTTCCACCATCATTCCGACTCGCTGCCACAGGAGCCCAGCAACGGAGGTCTCCGGATGATACTTAATCATCCCATCCTCATCATTCTATGAGGTGAAGTAGAACACGGGGTTCAGGAAGAGATGGAGCATCTTCAAGAAGACGACGGAGACCGAGAGGAACACCAGGCCATACGCCAATCGAAGACCCATTCTCACAATTCGGAGAGAGAGAGAGAGAGACGAAGCGTGCGGGTGATGAGAACAGAAGACGGAGACTCGAGGTATTTATCGATGGCCTGGGATTTGGTCACGATAGGTGAGGTTACCGCTACCGCTTTCGGGTTTGTTGGAGAAGGTGAGATGGAAATTTGCTTGCAATGTTCGTTAGGTTGCCACCACCATGATATAAAACATACACTATACCACTTAAAGAGGCAACTCTTGAAGAAATAGAATGTTTTTTTTTCCTTTTTTGGGATCATCAACCAATTTTAAATATCTTCCAAATCAATTTCGTAATTAAAGCAAAATTTTATTTAAAATACAGATAGTGACCATTGTTCACCTAAGCTCACCATTGCGGTGGATGGATCGCAAGCATGATCCAGGTATTCTAACACGTGTGAACGGTACAGATCAACACATCGAGTAAGTTTATGCGAACCATAAAGTGCCTTTGGCCCGACTGCACCCGCCTTGTGACTGGACCAAGTGTGGGTCCCGAATGAATCGTTTCGCCCTCTACGAGGCTGGTACAGGAAAGTGGTAGATTTCGCGAGGGTGCGAGAGATTTCGTGGTGGCGCGCGCTTCGCACCGGCGGTTCGGTTGCGTGTGAAAAGAGGAGGGTCACACGTGTGAAGTCGTTGATAAAGAAAGCCTAAGGATAAGGCAAAGAGGATAAGGATTCTGACACTTAACCTTTTCTCTTGATCCCAAAAAGATCGGGAGCTCGACGGCACCGCTCCACACGTGCGAGTCAGCGACACGAGTGGTGAAGTGGTGAGTCGGCACGTTCACCCAGAAATCGGGAACTCGACTACGTCACGGCTCCACACGTGCGAATGAGCGACACGGGTGGGGAGGTAACGAATCGGCTCGTGCCATGGTCTGTATAGTTGACGAGGTTCGAGTGTCACAAGACAAAAAATGTATCCTACTTGAGTTGACCAAGTCACCCCTGAAATCTTCTCTCTCAAAGATTTAATCCCATCCGTTAATTATAGTTCTGAAGGAAACTTAACATTGATCTCTCTCTCTCTCTAACAGCATGAAAACGTTGATGGTTCTGTCTGAATCGAATCTGATCTTATCTAAAAATTAATATTATTTAAAAATATCAGGAAAAGCCACATTGGAATTAATCATATTGAAACTCTCTAAGTTCGACAAAATTAATAATCAAAATTAATAATAATATTATATTAACAGTCAAAGAGCTTTGCACCTTAGTATTCCCATCCATTTTACCATCTTTTGGATAATCTAAATTAAGGGTTAACCCAACAAGTGGAAGGTTTAATGGGATTGATACAATTATTCATGACATAAAACTCGAGTTAAATCAGATCATATTCTTTGAACCCATTTACTCTCAGGCCGAAAAGGAGCCAAGAACTATGAGCGATCCGCAAATCTTGTCATAGATCTCACATGACCTAATTCATCGGTAAAGACCTTGAATCATCGAATTGGATCATCTCAACCACCACCACAAGAATCAAACGAGATCCCCGAATCATTTACAAGAAATGATGACATGGAGCTTATCGATCCAGACCATAATGATCCCCTAGTCATCTTGATTTAGATCTCAAGCACCTTGGGTGTCTCCTCTCTCTAGTGATTTGTCTGCCACATTCTCTCTTTCAAAACCTGATGAAAGAGATGTTTAGTTATTTGGATGTTTGGGCCTCTCTCTCTCTCTCTCTCTTGGAACCGTTGGAATCCAGAGGTGCGGAAAGATGAGAGACGATGGGCCGACCGGGTTCCGCGGCGTATAGCTCGCAACGTTCATCCCGCGGACCGGATCCGGCCTTTTATAGAAGCATGAGAGCCCGTAACCCGTCACCGGATTCCCCTCGGTGAGGTCACGCGACCCGGACGCCGATTCCACGTTTCCGTTCCACAGATTCCAGAACCTTCCAAGATTTGATCGAAAGAAAGAGGAGATCATCACCGTCGCGATCGCCTACGATGAGCGCGAGCCTTCGTGAGATTTGATCGGATGCAGCGGAAGAAGACGCCTCCGCCCGCGCCGCAGCCACCGTCTCCAGGAGCCGGAGTCGCGGCGGCCCAAGTCCGGAGGCAGCCACTGATCCGAAAGCAGCCGACGCGGCCCGGGACGCGATGCGCGGAGCTGGCCGGGGGCACAGCGGCGGACTGCGCCGCAGTGTGCTGCTGCGGCCCCTGCATGGTGGTGAACCTCGTGGTGCTGACCGCGGTGAAGCTGCCGGCGGGGGTCTGCCGCCGGGTGTTGCAGGCCCGGGACAAGCGGAAGGAGAGGGCCAGGAAGCGGAAGGAGGCCCGGCTGCTGGGGCCCAAGTCCGATGCCGGAGGCGACAGGTTTTCCACCGTGACGACGGAAGACTTGAACGGCGACGTGGAGGGGCTTCACGGGTTTGTCGTGTCAGCGGCGGGGCCGTCACCAGCAGAGGTGGCGGAGGTGGAGAAGGAGATATTGGCCCGATTCCAGGGCACCGGCTTCTGGCGGAGCCCGTCCCGGAGCGAGTCCCAACGCCGACTGGAACGGTACCCTTGACGGTTTCCGTCTCTGCTCCGCTATGCGGTCGTGCCTCCGTTGGTAACTGCCTCCAGAACTAACTTCTTTTTGCCTCTTCTTCTCTCGTTGAAGGATGTGTGAGATACTACTATAAAACTACATGCGCATGAAAGGTAGGTGGAAATTTATATTTATGATATTATTTTGGATCCTTCAATTTTGAGTGAAGTTGATAGTGATTATTAAGCTTTAGTAATTTACCTAATTGTAAAAATTCCATGGCTAATGATAATTAGGTTTTGAAGCTTTGGGGGTAGCAAGCACATAGGCCCTCTCTCTTTCTTTTTTTTTCCTTGTGTGATGGAAATTAGTGGTAAAGCTCTACCACCTAAAGAAAAATTAAGGGATTGTTGTTTTATTTGGAAATGCTTATTGAGCAAAAGCTTTTCAATTTATGTAATAGATGATAATATGATCACTTGTTATGTCAGAATTTGGTGAGATCTAATGTTAGTGTTCTCCAATTTTGGGAACCCTTCTCACCCTCAACTCCACTTAATTCACTGTAAAAAGATCAAAATACCTTTAAAAAAGTGATTTCCTATTAAAATATAGTTAGGCATGGAAGTATTTTTAGTTTATAGTGTTTTTTAAAAAGAACTACATTATTTTAGCTTGCTAAACCAAAACTTCTGAGACTCCATTGATAATGCTCACTAATTTTTTTTCATAATTTCTTCATAATAAACTTTTAAAAATATTTAGACTTAAATTTTAAGACAAAGTGGAAAAAATAGAATTTTTATCATGATTTATTTTGAAATGTGTCAAGGTCTTTATACTTTTCATTCAAAATCATTAAAATTATTGTACTAATTTTTTTTTAACACCTCCAAACGTAAAAGAAAGCTGATATTTATGACTAGTAAAAAATTAATTAATTGAAATTGAGTTACGATGTATTTTATTAAAGCTATAATATCTTGATTCAGTGATAAAAACACTGAAAGTCTATTAAAAAAAATACTCTTATCGAGAATTTTGTATTATCATTTTTACTAAATAATATATATATATATATATATAATGAGATTTTTTCGAAAATTATAAGCCTAAATTTGATGTTACTTGCGAAAAATAAGAATCTTGAATTCTTTATTTTGAAATATATAAAAATATTACTTATTTTCATTCAAAATCTCCTAAGAACTCTAAACTAAATTATTATATATATGTATATAATAAGGTTAATAATTAAGTTGAACCAAAACTTTTGTTATCAGTTCGATTTAACACTATTCAAAAACATTAACCGGTTCAATATAACATCGAATTGGTCCAGCCAATTTGGCCTAAAGAAACTCAAAAAATTAAAATTGTCAATGATTAATAAAAATATTTTTATCATTTAAAAGGAAAACCCAAAATTTGAGCTTTTCTCAAAATAATATCTATCATATAATTTTTTTTTAATTTAAGCATCAAATTTAACTGCAGTTTTCTTTGAGAAATTGTTACTATTTTTTTATCATTTGTGAATATAAATATAAAATTTATCAAAAGCTTACAAGAGGTTGAGGAAAGCCTTAGAAACGTCCAATTTATCAACGAAAGGAATTAATATATTTCTATCTTACTAAAGTTTCACGTTACGATGAGGAGAGATATAATGTTTGGGAAAAAAAAAAGTACGTTAAGTAGATTAAGATATCCAATAAGTACTTATGTGGGATGGATGATCCATCGATCTGATATCATCTCTAGAAAGAAAATTTTAATGGAGGAAAAAGATATCACCAAGAACAACTATAAGATTGAAAGGAAAACAAATTTGATAATTCATAAAATTAATATCCTCGAACCCAACGCTACCCTGTCTTCTCCATGGTTAATTTTCCACCAGGTCTTCACAGTCAACGGTAAACAATGCCTTAGATATTCGTTGTTATATAGCCAGCAAAAACAGAGTTCATATGAACTTATGTTCACTGAAAAACATTCTCGTTTGCTCGGTAGAAAATAACCACTTAGTCACCCACATGATCAACCAATTCTTGAATTGCAGATGTTTGATAAGGAAAAAAAAAAAAAGAATTAAGTAGGCAGCAAAATCCAGGTTCGTAGTAGCTTCTAGCTCATCAATTTGCTGTAAATTTACATGAAAAAGATGATTATGCCGATACAAATTAAGTTCTTACTGTTGCGCGCACTGCACTCGGGCACCGCCATGAACATCGTCATCCTCATCGTATGCCTCCTGAGATTGGGCCTGTTTCCTCCGCATCTCCTCCTCGATGTTAACATTGTTTAGTATCGTCTCCTCGCATTCATCCAGCTCCATGTCTGTCATCTGTAACGCCTGCCTTGGAGGGAGCACCGCCTCGAGAGCCTTGCACTGATCCGGTGTCAATGAATCGGGGAAGTCAACGGTGAAGTGAATGTAGAGCCTCCCCCTCATGAAGGGCCGCTGGTACATTGGCATACCCTCATCATTGATTGCCTTGAATTGATCTGTGACAGCAGACAAATCACATTTAGAATCTAAGATCCATAGAATACTCCCACTTAGATTAGATTGGCTCAAAGCTTACCAGGCTTAACAACTTCACCAGGATTCGATTTGATGAGCAGCTGCCTGTTGTCGAGGTGAGTCAAAACAAACTGGAAGCCACAGAGAGCCTCGGTGAGGGACAGCGTATGCTCATAAAAGATATCATCCCCCTTTCTCTTGAACTTGGGATGATCCTTCTGTTGAAGGATGAACACAATGTCTCCAGTGACGGTATCAGGCTGCAAGCATTCATCATGTATCCATCGTAAGAACATTGAAGTTCATCACAAGCAAGTATGTTAAACAATTAGGTACGAAGGAAAAGGACATAAGAACATACCGCTTCGTCGGCCTCACCAGGGAAGGTGATCTTCTGACCATTTTGCATACCCTTCTCCACCACAACCTCCAGCACTTTCTTCTCGTGGACAACCTTCTCACCTTTGCATTGAGAGCAGCGATCCTTCTCATTGATAGTCTCCCCAGTCCCCTTGCACTCATTGCATGGGTGCTGCATCTGCTGAATCATGCCCGGGCCAAACTGACGTATTGTCACCTTCATACCAGAACCCTGACAGCCAGAGCACTTCATCGAAGCACCAGATTTTGAGCCCTTGCTGAACAAAGGTAAACAAAAATTAGTAACCAATTGTCCGAATCATGGAACCTAGCATCAGGGAGAAGTCGGAGTCTCACCCCTTGCACTTCTGGCAGATGACATTTCGCGAGAGTGACAGCTTCTTAGAAGTTCCATTGTAGAGGTCTTCCAAAGACACCTTCAGAGGGTGGATCACGTCCTCCCCTCTCCTCTGCCTTCGTCCCCTGCTGCTTCCTCCTGTTACGAAGAGATAGATGACACAACTTATTGGAGGGTTACAGGCAAGAAGAGAAGGCATGATTTCATATACTACAAGATGACAAATCTGTAACATGAAGGTATACCTCCAAAGGGACTCCCACCAAAGAAAGACGAGAAAATATCGAATGGGTCATGGCCACCTCCACCACCCATTCCCTCCTTGAGGGCATCTTCACCATACTGATCATAGATCTCACGCTTTTCAGGATCGCTCAGAACTTCGTAAGCCTGAGCTAACTCCTTGAACTGAAAGAGGAATAAACAGTCTTTTCATTTCTTGAAAGCAACAAACTGCATGATGGACTGATTGCATCACATAAACAACAGGCA
This sequence comes from Musa itinerans, assembly GCA_001649415.1. Lineage (NCBI taxonomy): Eukaryota > Viridiplantae > Streptophyta > Magnoliopsida > Zingiberales > Musaceae > Musa > Musa itinerans. Next base: position 14,279 of record LVTN01001888.1, on the reverse strand, counting down.
AAGCATGCATTACAACCATCAAACATTTAGCACCACCTAGAATTGCCAATAGCAAGCTCGTCATGATAAACCACGTCAAGAGATTCATGCATTCAAGAAAATATTAAAGAACATTATTTTACGTGTTTCCTAAACGATGAACCAGGTTACAGAATAAGCGCGATTGCTGATTCGCTTGTTTCTTGGATCGGTAATGCACAAAATTGATAACTTCAAAATAGATGCTGCAAGAAAATGAACAAAAGAAGCTAATAGAAAACGTAGAATGAAAATTACGAATCGAAGCGTCCCACATAGTCCAATATGATAACAACCTGTATCGATCAACCACAGCCACCAGAATCTCTAGGATGCTACCAAAATAATAAGCAAATCAACGGAACAAATCAAAAGAATTTCAGAAAAACACATACAAAAGGATAGGGGGAAAGAACTATCTCTGCTACCGCAGATCTAATTTACGAACAAAACCGAGATCAGATCTGAAGGAGAACAAGGGAAACGAATCGATTATACGAGAGACATAGACTGATTCAGACCTTCTCGGGGTCGCCGCCCTTGTCTGGGTGGTTCTTGATGGCGGCCTTCCGGTAGGCCTTCTTCAGACCATCCTGCGACGCGCTCTTGGGCACCCCAAGTACCTCGTAGTACCTCGTGTTGTTGCTCTTCTTCGGCGCTCTTCCGAACATCTTCGAGGCCAAACACTACCTCGATCGGTCGATGGATCCCAAACCCCACCAAGACACGCACGAACCAAGCGATTCAAACTCCAAACCCCTCCGATTCCGTCGCCTGGATCGAAGAACCAAGGAGACCGAAACCCCGATTGGTATCCGCCGGGGAAGCGATGGGGTATTCAATGGACTCGCGGTCAAGCCTGGTTGGTTGGGTACGACAAATGCCAGCTGGAAGCGGGCGTTTACGGAGAGGAAGGGCGGTTGAGGAGAAGACTCTAGAAGGTGGACTGACAGCCCGTGTGGACTGTTAGATTAGATACGGACGGAGGGGATGGAGTTCTCTATGTTCGGTCCTCGATCGGTGGGAAGCCGTCGGACATGACCACAAAACGTGGGCACGGGGACGACTTCATCAGCACGTGGCTAAAATGTGGATTATGAAGGATTCATGGGAGATTCGTTCTATCCCTGATTAAATCCGAACCGTACAACAAGAGATCACAAATGACCGCAATTTTTCAGGTATCGGAAATTATTAATACATTTTAATTATGTTCTAATATCTTTGAATCAGATTTCACATGGATCTGAATAAGAAAACAAATACTTGAATCAAATTAATATTACTTGATGCTTATCATTCTGGTATTTTAAGCTGGTTTTGATATCAATTTGGATAGAAAATTCATGCATTAGAATTTGGTTTTAGATATGAGCGTAATCGGTATCTACTTTGGTTATTTATCCGTTTGATATAGTTATGAGATTTGAAAATTTATTATTATTAAAAGATATATATTTGTTTTGAATAATATCAAAAATATATATGCACTGATCTAAGTGGATTGATCTATTTTATAACAGCATAGACATGTTTGTATAGTGCCATAGCGAAAAAGGATCAAGTGCACTTTGGGTAATTTTATTCCTATAAAACTTATGTGAAATAATCTCTTTTGATATGTGCTCTTTCTTACGAGCGTATTTTTTATTTTTTTTATTTTTTTATTAATTCAATAATAAGATAATTACATATTATCTTCTGTAATTAGTTACTTTAGCATCTCGGTTCTATACTTTTAAAAATTATATTGAGATCCTTATATTTATGAAAGTAAAATATTTAATCTTATTTCTCCTTATACTGACATAAACACCACACATATAATAAACCATATAATATTTTTATCAATAAAGTCGATTGCTTAACGAGAAATGATGTTAAATATTTGACTTTTATAAATATAAGAATTTCAATATAACTTTTAAAAATATAAGAAATGAGATACTAAAGACTCCTAATTATAAAGGACAATATATAATTAGCCCTCCTAACAATATCAAATAGAGAAAGAAACTTAGCGATAAACTTCTATGTTGTTTCACGTCACATATAGAACATTTGGTAATTATTTTTTGATCATGTTAATCATATTGATAAATGATAAACCACCAATCTCTTTGAATACTAAATTCATTCTATTAGGTCCATATATCGTGAGCATTGCAGCCAGCCAAGAATGCTCTGAACTTTTTTTTTTTCTTATCAAGTGGGCAAATTTGAGTTTGGTAGTCACCTTAGCGATAGCCCAAAATAGATGGGCAACTTCAAACTTATAAAGATGACTCAAAAGCATAATGATATAATATACATATAATTCTCTCAAGCATAGAATGAATTAACATAGAAGTAATAATATATGAACTTGTATCTATTTTGTAATTGGCATACTAAATAAAATATCCCACTTATGTGAAACAAAACAATGTTATACTAAATTTTAACAATTATTGTTAACAACACTTTTGTAATCTCCTTTCAATTTCTATACAATAATTTCTATATCCCACTTTGGCACGCTTTCATAACCTTACCTTTGGCTATAACCATGTTACATTGCAAAGTAAATTTAAAAAAAAATAAAAATAATCATAAGCAAATAAAGATGATAAGGTCTAACGAGTATCTACCTCATTGCATATATAAAATGAATTAGGAATGATATAAGCTAAGAAGATAGAAAATCTTTTGAGAGCATTCACATCTTTTCTCGGGTAGCTTTTTTTAGGAATTTCTCAAAAATATTTTGTTTTTACTTCCATAAAATAATTTTTTTTTCAAATAACTCATCTATTAATATTTTTTATATTTTATTGTAAATATAAGTAAAATATATACCAACAAATCATCTAAATTCTCATGTCCTACTAAATTAAGCATGTTTGAGAAAAATTAATACAATCTATTTCTATATATATGGATCAAGAAAAATATTATATTTATCAACCAGCAACGTGGCTTAGGATGTTGAGTAGTAGGAAGAGAATGGAGGTAAAATCAGCCTTATCCTCTCTCTCTCTATATATATATAAGCCTTCGTTGTATACAATCTATATCATTTGTCTTCAAATATACAAAATTCTGATCTCACTAATTTAATTTCACTTGCTAAAGGATTAGAAAAGAGTGTTTTGAAGAAGAGTCAGGAAAGTTGATTAAGAAATGAAAGAGTAAAATGAGAGGTGATTATACACTCAAAGTATTAAGGTTGCTAAGTATTTTCGATGTCTTAGGAAGATTCAAACTAATTGATGAATTAAGATGTAGATTATGATAAGAGATTCATGTAGAAAAATAAGCCATTAATCAATTAAGATTTATTACTATAAATATGTTATGTATCTTTAGGTTTTGATAGGTCCTTAGTTTATCTCTAGTGGATTTAGAGATCGTAAAAAAAGTATGAAAAAAAAAATTATGTAAGAAAATATATAATGAGACTTATGCTTGAGTTGGGGTTAACTCATGATTGCTTATAATTAATATTATTTTTTTTCATGAATATAGGTGGAGAGATTCAAATAAGTAATTTTTAAAATAATTAGATGGATCATTCGGCTATCATTGGATAGTGAGATTATGCATTTAACCATCAGTGTTATAGTTATAGGGTAACAACTTTCTAAAAGAGACTACCAAATAGATTGCTCAATTAGAATCAAATTACCGTTGATCTCAAAATCAAGTTATCATCTTTATTAGACAAGAATTCAATTAATGTGTCAGTTAAATGAATACAACTGGCACCTTAATGTCAAGTGGTTGACATATCCATGTCAAATAGTCGATACCTAAGCGTCAAGTGGTTAACGCCTTAATACCAAACATCTAATACTTTAGTACCTAATGACCTCGACAGTCTAAGTCAACTAGTTGATTACACTTTGATCGATCAATATCATATTTTCGAATAGTATCTCATTTGGGATTCGACATGATGTAACGATATTTATACCCGAGATTGACACACCACATTTCTCATGAGTATCATACCATACGGAAGTAACAGCTCTATGAGACCATTATAAAAGGGTACATCTCAAATATAATTTTAATTTTTGAAGTTATTCCACTTGTGTAACGTAGGACTAACTTAGAGCAAAGACCCAATTGTATCCGAATAAGCTTTCATTTTAGATAATCAAAATCTAACTTAACTATATATATATATATATAACAAAATTAAAAATCTCAATTATTTAGGATCAACTTCATGAATCTTTTATTAGATATTTCTAATATATATATATATATATATATATATATATATATAAGCCTTTGTTATACACTTTGTGATGACAGGCCAAAGTATTTCTTTTGGTTCAGTAGTCTTCTTCAGCGTATTAAGTAGCCATGCATCATTATAAATAAATTAGCTTCCCGTGACTTGTATATCTCTTCACTAAATTCAGCTGCTCCAGTGGTACATCTACTTAAATACAATGAATTGCTGCAATTAATGGTATGCCAACTTCATACATGAATTCTCTCTATCTTCTTTATTTTGTTGGACTTCCCTTCATCACCACTGTATTCATCTATGTTTTCCTGGATACAACCATTTTCCAAAAACCCTAAAATCTCACATGTTGTAAAGCATATGCCATGTCACACAACTTGTCATCCATACAATGCCACATGGAACACCATGTCCATGCTACCCACATGAATGATTTGTCCAATCAGTTCCACTGTCATTTGCAAGATTCTTGTTGACTTCTTCCTACTACATCTATTGGAGCCACTTTGTTCTTATCCAAGTTTTAATCATTTTCCTAGGACATGTTTCAATTTCACAGACCAAGTAGCTGATCAAACCCTACCTCTTATTGGCCTCCTTTCTGCACCTAAATCCCCACAGTTCTGTTGCTTTTCCTTTTTCAGATCATTGTATGTTACCTTTCTCTGTATGCATTAAAATTAACTAAATGAGCAGACTCTTTCAGACCATCAAACACAGCAGCATATATTTGCAGTAGAACAATATAAATCATTCACATTTGCATTCTTTGCCTTTTTTTTCTTTTTCATGTCCCTTATCAAAGATGTAAAAGCCCAAGGAATAATATTGAGTCGATGATATCTATAGCATTGAACTTTCATAGGTGAGGGAAAAGTGATGCTTGAGGAAAGGAAGATATTACTGAAGCAATTCTAGCACCACCAAGCTGCCATCTCCATGAAGCTGGAGGTAAAAATGGTCATCGATGCCTACTCTACATTGGTCTCTTGAAGTTTCTGTTTCCAAGCGAAGAGCCTCTTAATCAGCCACAATTTTCTGCTGTTTGAAGCCAGTAATGTTTGCATTGGATTTGCATCTTATTTGTCCTTTTCTTCATAAAGTTCTTGCGCATAGTCCTGTTGCCGTCAGCTGGGTTTTGGTGGCCTCATCTTGCAGTATCTACACCGGCCAGCCTGTTGAGACACTAACCATTTCTTTCTGGTCCAGAGAAACCCTTGTTTCTACTAATCACATGCTTGGAAGTCCAAATCAACCCAGTCGAAGCACCTGTTGGGTAGTACATTGTAGCAAACAGTCGGTCCATAGATAGTTTGGAGTGTGGACCTATCGTTTCTTTGTGAGTTGGATGAGCAGAATTGATCGACAGTCACAGAAACAATTAACCTCTCGATGGTAAAGTTGAGGATGTCTACATTTACCTTTCTCGGTCACAGAAACAAGGATGGAACCTCTCTTCTATCTGTGTTCGTCATGAGTCTGGATTTGCATTCGAGACCAAGTTCGATGCACCCAAGAGATCTCATACATCGATGAGCTTTTGAGTCTCGAGAACATCTCATGGTTTTGGTAAACTGGTGCTTCTGCAGGTTGCATGGTTCTCTCCGTGGATGCCGATAAAGGAGAGGTCGATGTCTATGCGGGTGGCATGTCTGATAGCAGCAGTTCGTATGGGCAGACCAAACAAAGATTGTCCCATCAAAGACATAACACGATAACTGCAGAATCGTACACCGCAATAATTCATGCAGGACCATTTTGTCATTGCAGAGCACAAAGAACAAAGTGTGGCTACTGTCTCTCGCCATCTTGCTGAATCGCCATTGGCGGAGCTTATCAGTTTTGTTAGTGTCTGTCGATCGAGTTTATCTTGGATGCACAGATAAACCACAAATGTCGTCGCGTGCTTCCGAGTTCCATCTTGGTAAATACCGGCGGATGCCATCTCTCCGAATTGTTGCATCGACACACCCGTTTCTGAGCTCCATCTTCGCATCTTTCTCTTCCTGAAACTGGTGATGACTGCAGCGCCCGTTCTCTCTATCTCGAAGGATTACTCAGCCGTAGTCTGAACATTACTATTTCCCAAACTCCTGTTTTGTCCTACCACTTGCAAATGATATATACAAACTCACAGGACTCTGGTTGTGCTTGTTTCTATGCGGAGGAGTGTAAATGGAAACGTACTGCAACCTGGGCTATCTATATTATCTAGTGTTAGGTTGCACTTGAGGATGGTTGGTGGCAGCTGTGTCAGTGATCGGACTCCCGGTTATTTCCTCCTTGCCTTTGCGAGTTGGAAAGGGTCATACGGGGGAAGTAGTGCGTCGTCCATCCGCACCCTTGTTGGGCTAATTGGCAAGTACCCTCCAGCATCCCAACTCCAGGGATAGTCTCCCGGCCAAGGCTGTCCACAGGCGGAGGGGGGGGGAGGCTTTTAATTAGCTCTTTCCAAAAGGTGTAGTCCTTTAGATTCACCTTTTACTTGTTTTCAGCTTCAATGATAGGGAAGCAACTCATGTTTGGCTTTTGTGCTCCTGTTCCAACCTATTTCTGGGTCCTCTTCCCGTCTGTGCGTTGCTTGTTCCTTTGCGTCTATAAAAATTGGTCTCGATTCATCTAAACATCTTTGGACTTCAAACTCTTTCTCGACATCATGTAGACATGCTTTTGTTGTCACTTAGTCTTTCCATATATGTGCAGGCACTGATTCCCCTCCCAGGCTACTACTGTAAGTCCACCCACTGCCCGAGGAGGCTTTTGAGAACGGAGATGGAATCTCCTCCTCCGGAGACACCAGAGCCGGCGGCGGAGACGACGACGACGACGACCCTCGATCTTTCCCTCGCCCTGGCCGCCTCCTCGCCTTCCTCCGACCACGAGACGAAGGATGTGAAGCTCTTCCATTGCCTCTTCTGCAACAAGAAGTTCCTCAAGTCCCAAGCTCTCGGAGGCCATCAGAATGCCCACAAGAAAGAGAGGAGCGTGGGGTGGAGCTCCTACCTTTACCTTGCGCCTACCGCCGCCGCCGCCACCACCATCCCTCCTCCTCAGCACCTGAGCGCGCCGCCGCTCCCCATCGCCTCTCACGCGTCCAGGTATCTTCCTTCCGGCAACTGCTCCGAGAGCTTCGGCTCCCGCAGCGCCCCACGGTTCGCCGCCGACCACCCGTTGTTGGCGACCGTGAGCAGCGGCAGAGCAATGTGCGCCGCCGGAGACCCCTCCGCCAGCGGCGACGGGACCATAGATTTACTTAACTGGCGAAGGGGCTCCCGCCCTCAGCAGGAGCCACCCGCGGACTTCTCCCCCGCCGCCGCCCCATCCCCCGCCGACGGCGAAGACCAGACCGAGCTCGACCTGTCCTTAAGGCTATAGTGCTCTTATTGTTGCTTGGTTTTTCTTATCAGTTCACCGCTTGTGTTCACTGCCTGTGTACGCTCTTCTTCTCTTGGCTTGTTGAGCTGGACCGGAAGGTCGCCCAGGCGGCCGGGTCGAGGGGGGAAGGCGAGGAAGAAGAGGACACGTGCATGTGATGTGGGTGGCGTTGTGTGGTATGGCGGTGGGGCCTGGACATAATGTAAAGGGTGTGCATTTTTAGTGGATGCTGTTACATCACGCTCTCTTAATCTCCCTTTTAGTTATTATTATTATTAGTATTTATTTGTGCATATATATATATATATTTGTATGCTCTTATAAAATCTAAAAAAATTATTGATGTATTTTAAATTGAAATTAGTCGATGTCGCCTACAGTGAGGAGTGTGGTTAGTCTGAGCTTTGATCATACATACTATTTGGGGGATGCAAAAGCATTATCAAAATTATAAGAGTAAATATGGTGGCTTAAAATAAAAAAGCATCGATGTATGGTTGTGATAGGTGGTATGGAGTATATAGATATATATATATATTGGAAGGAAGCAAAGAGCTTGGAATAGAAGGCAAGTGGTGGTGCGAGATAAGCAAGAATCAAATGGGTGCACTCCTGTGGTTAGACGACAGTAGGAATGATTTGTTTGTCACCATCTTGGCAGCATAAAGGACCTCAATGAATGCGGATTCTTGCTATTGTGTTCGCCACGTCGTGTGATTTAAATAAAGTAGCCAACTTTTACATATTAGTTCGACCCTACAAATTTTAATAGAATATCTATAATATCATTTCTATATTAACATCATTTTCATATGTCCTCCTCCTACATATAAAAATTATTTTAATGTATTCGTCTCCTTCGTACAATCCTAGTTATATATATATATAATATATTTTTTGAAAAGGTTTTTTTTTTTTTTGAAAGGGACTCCTGTTTTTTTTTTCCGGGGGTTGCCCTTTTTTTTTTTTTTTCTCCGGCCACCTCAGTCTCATCATCGTCTATCGCTTGCTATTTTGTCCTTGTTCTCATCTATCACTATCATCGTGTTTTTGTTGGCTATCCTACCTTCACTTTTGTCTCTTGTCCTAGAACACACTCTTGTCGTTGTCCGTCACCCTCACCCTCGATCTCATTTGCCACTATCAAGATGCGTCTAAGGCCTTTGCCCTTCTTGACGCCTTCGTTGTCGACCTTTATTGATAATTTTATCATCAACCTTCCACTATTATTATTATCGACCCATCCTCCATTGTTAGTAAAGCGATGCAATTAGTCTTCCACCATCGTTATAGATAGTGGACGTATCGAGGAGGAGGGCAAATGCCTTGTAACGAAATCTTATTAGTGTCTCGACAATGATAATCACAAAGATAGATAGGATAAGTGTGAAAACGATGAATGATGACGAGAGTCATTATAGATATTATAAAAAATAAAAGATATCATCTACAATGATCAGCCATCATAAAAAGCATAAAAACGATATATATATATATATATATGTCATTTTAATTTAGGAACGGATGGGGTGTGGAAAGGCCATTAAAAGGACACAGTAAACCCAAGTGAATGTGTGCAATTAAGCAGTGTGGCGAGGGAGCCTTGATCACAAAAACCTAGGCAGCTCCGCGTATTATATGAAGTACAGTCGCCCTCAAACAAAAATATTACAATGTAGGTCTTCATGGTGATTCCCTACCACCTTTCTAGCTACCAAAACACTTTTTCTTTTCTGTTCTTCACCTTCCTCCTCCCATTGATCATGGACACATGATTTGAGTGTTTAGCCACAAAACCTAATAGGTTACAGGTGCAGACAAGAGTCTATATCCACTCCTGTGTCAAAGCTTGAGGACAACAGTTGAAAGACATAATATCTATCACATGGTGGGAACAGCATTAAATTATCCAAGTACCCAAATCCATTCTATACTTACTCAAGAAAGTAGATCAATCAGCAATCAATGTCAAAAATAATATCATGAGGTTGATTGTCAAAAATAATTATAAAATTATAATTTGGTAAGTTATATTTCTATCCGTTTCATGTTGAACCTATCGAATCGATTCGATTTGAATGTACGAAGGAGATCAGAACATACTTGAAGCGTAATTATGAAATATTGGGTTGAAATAGGTGAAGGATGATGACACTCATCCAACACTTTTTGTCCCTTAAAATGGAATTCCAGATAAATATATATGTAATATTTTTTTGATCTTACGAAGAGAATTAAAATGTATACAAATAAATGATAGTTGCACAAGCGGCACTGCTCGAGACTGTGCAGGACGGAGGAGAGGACAGTGAGAGAAAGAGAGAGCTTAGCTGTTTATGTGTTAGATGAGTACCAAAGGCATTATTAATTATGAATCGCATTGGAACTATTTGAGTACATCATGAGTGATGTCTCATGTTAGATCCATTTTGATGTTATTTTATTATAATTCAATTTATTAGAATAATTAGCCTATTATATTTATTGAATCCGAATCATTGACTCCGAAATTAGCAGTGTCATAATGTCATAATATTAGATTGGCTCCATGTTACGATATAGTTTTTCTCAGGACTTAGGGTTCTCATTGCGCTGGATGTTATGATAGAATTTTTTCCTTATTCGAGCCTTTTATTATGTTACTGATGTCTCATGTTAGATCCATTTTGATGTTAATTATTATAATTCAATTTAATAGAATAATTAGCCTATTATATTTATCGAATCCGAATCATTGGCTCAAAATGAAATTAACAGTGTCATAATGTCATAGTATTAGATTGGCTCCATGTTACGATATAGTCTTTCTCCTTGGGCTCGATGTTATGATATGTATTATAACTTCATTCACATACAGCCTCTTATCATGTTATAGTATTAGATTGGCTCAAATACTAATTATCAAAACTCGATTTATCTCGTCATGTTAATTTTGTTAAATCTAATCTGCTAATTCGAGATGTTTAATTTAAATTAACAATAACACAGTTGAAGTGAAAGATATGTCGAATCCATTGAATTTATAAGAATTTAGTCCTAAAATTAGATTTGAGAGTTTTAAGATGACATTTTAAAATAATTTTAACACATTGAAAGATAAAATTATGTTAAATTAGATCTTTAATCATTTAGCCTCTAATCTTAATAGATTTGAAGGTCAAAAATTACTCTATAGAATCTATTGGAATGAATTTGGAAGGAAACTTATTCACTTTCTAACAATGACGAATAAGATCTATGGTTGAGATAATTTAATTGGGTAATTGGGGAGTTTGTATAGAAAGATAGAGAGGCAAGAGAGAGCATGAGGCGATACTTAAAAGGGAGTAGCCATCGAAAGAAAAAGTTAGAAGATGCTAAGAAGAGGATAAGGACATTAGTTTTGAATGAGATTCCATTGAAAAAAGGTTCGAAAACGCTAACAAGAGCATAAGAACATTAGTTTTGAATGAGATTCCATTGATTTCGGTTATCATTAAAAATCAAAGTAACCTCATTTAAAATTAATAGAACTTTAGTCTCTATTTTCTTCAAATTTAGTCCAAGAATCATATTTTCGAGTATTAAGAACTCTTTGAACAGTAAAATAATATTCTACAATGATTTCAACCCATTCAAAACACAAACATGACAAATTTGAATCTTTTATCATTTAGCTCCTAATTTCATAGCTTTCAAGGCCAAAAATCCATTCTATCTATTTCTAGAATGCATTAAAAATAATTTAGATGAAAAAACAGTGTTTTTAAGATTGAGTTAGACTCGTAATTGAATAGGAATACTCAGGTTTCAATTATCATTCAAAATTAGTGTAACCTCGGTTTCAATTATATATATATATATATATATTGATTGAAGATGGGCTTTTCAGATACCGATCATTCCATGTAAGAGTATTCTCCTATAAGTTAGCGCTTAAAAGATATTTTAGCTTCATTTTATAAGTCATTTAGGGTTTTTAAATATCCCACTTATTTTTGCTTGAGATAGCAAGAAAAGTGAATGAAAAGGTTTGTGATTCTAAGTTGTAAACTCTTGAAAAGTATCGAATGTTCCCTTCGTTCTTTTTAAAGTTTAAAGCTCATTTTAAGGATAGTGTGAGATTTGTAAAAATTCTCTTCAAAACTTATAAAAAATAAAAAAAGTTACAATAAGAGTGATTGATCTTCGCTCGTTGAAAGAAGATATATATACTAAATCTCATTTTAGTTTTCTCTTTTACATTGCACAAGAGTAAAAGAGATTGTTCCTAATTTTCTTAGTTTTTTATCTTATAAAGCTCAATACGCAATTGCTTGGTTTCTACAAATATATCCTTTGATGTTACATTAGATAATTCTAGTAAATGCTACTATGCTATCTTAAGTTATCTCCCAATTTCTACGAATAGATCTTTTGTTACCTGTTAGTTTTCAGCCCACAGTGTTACCTGCTTTACAGTTGGCAGCTGCATGCGGGACCTGCACATATAGATGCGTCATGGCTAAAGCACAGATGGGGAATTGCTCGATATTAATTATATAATAAGAAAAAAGAGGGAAGAAATTGATGCGAAGACATCGAAAATTCTTATCGGATGTGGTGAGCTGCGAGGAGGACTCCGACGGGCCCGCCGACGTGAAGGAGAAGCACCTCACCGTAGCCGCTGCATTGAGAACTCGACGACTGGTGCTTCCTCAACAGTGTCCTCCATTGTCCAGTTCCCGCTCCTCCTCCGATCCTTCCTTCCTCCATTTCTTCGTCGCCCCATTTCTTGTTCTCGCTAGGGATTCGAAGAAACCGTTGGGATTTTCCTATCAGGCATTTACCTCGCTTTGCGATTGAGGAGACTGAGCGCCTCCGACCGACCATCTCTCGGCCACGACGCCCTGGCCGATCGACGCCGGCCACAACGC
>LVTN01001887.1:5655-38100 GCA_001649415.1 Musa itinerans | reverse complement strand
CCCTCCTCCCCCCCCACTCTCTATCCTCTTCCCCTTTTTTTTTTTTCTCTTCGTTTACATTATATATATATATATATATATATATATATATATGAACTTTCATAGTATTTCATCATGTTTATGCATACTTCCACACTATACATTTATACACAAGAGCATAAAATCTGTTATGAAAATCTTTCATAACAGATGTGTAATAACATAATAGTTGCATAACAAAAGATAACATTCTGATTTCAAGTAAATCATAACACACCCATGCATGTATAATTCATAATGCATGTAATAAGAAATCAAAATATATTTTTAAATTTTAATATCATATTTTATAATATATACATGCACTCTTACATCAAACAACATTACAAATATAAGTTTATGGCAATTATCTTAAAATGGCAATCATCTTATCATTTAAAATATGCTTTCATACATGCATTGAGTTCATGGCTATCTTATCATTAAAGGCTTGCTTTGAAAATATAAGTTCACATGATATATATGATCACTATTTTGTAGCTGTTTCAACTTAAAATGAAGTTGTCATCGAAGAGCCATGATCTCAGCCCTTGAGTGTGCTATAGAGCTGAAAACATATCAAATTGGAACACAAGGTTATGCATAAATTAAAATCCTTTCATTTTAAATCGCTCATAACTCCCAATATAACTCCCAATATAACTAATCATGTATTATAAAATTTTGATAGATATCTCTCTAAATTAGATTATATCTGACCTGTAAATTCACTTGAATTTCATCATTAATTAACCAATACTTCAACCTATAATCTATGACATAGTGGTTGCTAATCAATCAACTATATAGTTCTACGAAGTAAATCTTACTTCACCATTATGGCACACCAAATTCTCATAGATTATTATAATATTTTGTAGGAACCTCAAAGATATATAAAATTAGGTATACATCAAATTAACTTAAAATAGAATCCTTAGGATGCTAAAGGACCCTCCCAACTCAACTAACATCATTTATATTCTATTCTGCTAAAATTGGATTCAAACTATTTAAATTTTTAAATCTCATATCTTAATGCACAGAAGTAGTATTCACTCAATTCTAAATCTTATATAACTCTAATTGATACCTTTATGATATATAAAAAAAATATAATCATACCCTTATAGAGGTCAATTCAGTTCAAACAAAATCCCTTCATAGAAAATAAGAGATTTTGAGTATTTCATATTAAAGAACCTATAACTCTATGCATTCATCTTAGATTAAAGCAATACTAGAGACCTGATAACTAACTTATACAAAATATATCTAAAATTCAGAAGTTAAATAAAGCCTAAGTTACTTGAAAGTAGCTAAAAATTTTAGTCTATAATTTGCTAAACTAAAACTAAGCTATAGCTAAGGGAAGAGTTAGGTTTTCTTACCTTATTCTTCTTAGAGCTTAGGTTCTTAGCCTTCGTAAAGACAAGGTGAAGAGCTAAAGAATGGCTAAAGAAGGAGAGAAAGGAGCCATGGCTTCTAGAGGCTAAAGTGAAAATAGAGATAAGGTGTTTTGTGTTGTTTTAGAGAAAGCTAAGAGGTCATAGGTTCAATCCCATTAGACCACCTCTGGGTTTTTGCCGCTTAATTTGAATCCAATTTGTGTATTAGCAAAGGTGACAAGTTTTGGTCTAAATTTATCATTTAATCTCACTTATAGATATCAATAATTTTAGTGTGACATTCTTTTTTTTATTTTCATCTCTACTTAGTTATCCATTCCTCCGTCTATACATAACTTATTATATTTTACATATATGATGTTTAAATCTTAAACTTTAAAAATATTTCAATCATATGAATCATAAAGAAATAGAAGTTTGATTTAAAGTAAATCAAAACATACATGTAAGAATAATTTATTGTACATGTAATAGGCAATCATAATATATATATATATATACATATATATATATATACATATATATACATATATATATATATATACATATATATATACATATATATATATACACATATATATATATATATGTATATATATATATGTATATATATATGTATACATATATATATATATGTATACATATATATATATATATGTATACATATATATATATATGTATACATATATATATATATGTATACATATATATATATATGAACTTTCATACTATGTTTTCTCGTATTTATATGCATTTGCACATCCTACCTCATATACACAAGTATATAAAACCTTTCATAATAGATGTATTATAACATAATAGATGTATAATAAAAAGGTAAAATTCTGATTTCAAGTAAATCATAACACACTCATACAACTATAATTCATAGTGCATGCAATAAGAAATCAAAACATATTTCTGAATTTAAACATTATATTTCATAATATATATGTCCACTTTCACAATACACGTTATAATATGTATGCGTAATCTCACACTACATGTTGTAACATATACGTGTACTCTTACATCATATGTTGTAATATATACATGCACTTTCACACCGCATGTGAATATATTAGTGACATGTTTATGCACTCCCACACTATATATAATTACATATACATGCATATCATTTATTTTTGTTAGAATTCACATATCTTTCTTCATATGCAATGCATATATTAACAACATGCTTATAACTATTTCATACCAAACATCTTATTATTCAAAATGTGTTCACATATTATAGTACATTCAACTTATATATACTTGATTCAGCTTAAATGAAGTTTTTATTGAGAGGCCACTATCCTCAACTAAGTGTGCTAGCGAGCTAAAAATATATCAAATTGAAACACAAACTCATGATATGCCCAAATTAAAATTTGTCTATTTTAAATCACTTATAACTCCCAATATAACCAATCATTTATTCTAAAATTTTGGTAGAATCCTCTCTGAATTAGATTATATCTAATATATAAATTCACTTAAATTCTATTATCAATTAACCAACACGTCAACCTATAATCCATGACATAGTGGTTGTTAATCAACCAACTATACAATTCTACAAGGTAATCTTCACCACTATGGCTAACCAAATTATCATTGATTATCATAAAATTTTGTAAGAACTCAAGAGACATGTAGAACTAGATATACACCAAATTTTTGCTTAAAGCATAATCCTTAGCAGGCTCAAGTAGCCTCCCAACTCAACTATCATCACATATTCTATTATGTTGAAACTAGGTTAGGACTATTTAAAATTCTAAATCTCATATCTTAGTGCATAGAGGTGATATTCACTTAACTTTAAATCCTACATAATATGAGAGGATCTTTCTAAAATATATTAAAAGAGAAGGATCTAATCATTATCTCTAAGGGTCAATTCAACTCGAATAGAACCCCTTCAAAAATATAGGATTTTGAGTATCTCAAATTAAAGCACTCATAACTCTATGCATCCATCTCATATCAAAACAATACTAGAGACCTTAGAACCATAGAATAATAACAAATTTATACACAATATAAAAGAAATAGAGATTAATTCGAAGCCTAGGTTGTTTAAAAGTAATTGATAAATTCAATCCATAATCTGCTAGACTAAAATTGAGATATAGTTAAGACAAGAGCTAGGTTTTCTTACCTTATTCTTCCTTGGAGCTTGGGTTTTTAGCCTCCATGAAGACAAGGAGAAGGGTTGGGAAATATCATAAGAAAGAAGATAAAGGAAAGGGTTGAGGAATATCATAAGAAAGACGATAAAGGAATTATAGTTTCTCAAGTTAGTGAGATGAAGCCAAAATAGAGAGGAAACGCTGAGTGAGTTGCTTAAAAGGTAACCAAGAGGTTATGGGTTAGATCTACTCACAAGTTCTTCTTTTTTTTAGTAACATAATATTAGGGTTTTTGTCACTTAATTTGAGTTTAATTTTGATTATGATAGGTTTCGATCTAAATTTATCCTTCGATCGTATTTATATATCTCAATATATATGAATACTCCTTGATTTTCATCTCAACTTAAGTAACTTATTATATTTTGCATACATAATGTTTGAATTTCTAACTTACTTTAATCATAATTAAACTCATTTGAATCTTGATAATCATTCAGGGCTTATTACAATGGCAAAGTGTCTTCGAATCCATTAGCATACTCAACTCCATAAATTAACTTTTAATCATGTATGCATGGTTATTACCCTAAATTAACTTCATGCTCAGCTCCCTTAGCATACTTAAACTTATTAAGCCAAAAAATTATATCTTTTCACTGCAAAATATACTTAATATAGGCATTTATGCTTTCATATAATTCAACTAGTATTTCGAGCTTTATGCATAACATATACTTCGATTTTAAAAACTAATAACATGAGCATATTATGTATTATGTTTCTCAAACATAAATATTATAAAATATATCTCTAAGTAATGATAACATATGTATGTTATTTATGTTTTCATTCGTATAGATGTGTTGTGTGTGAAAAACTTGGGCATTACATGATGTAACATTAAGATTTTTTCGAATCATAAAAACCTCTTTATATATATACATATATATATATATATATATATATTGATCCTTTCTAAATCCGGTGGGTTTGCCTTTTTTGTTTTTTTCCTAATCGCTCGATACGTTATTAGTTCCATATTATGTCGAATTTATTAGAGGAAAATAAAACAAATAAAATTTTTTAAAGTGACCCAACCATTCTCCTTAATGACCAATTTGTTTGGCTTCCGACCTTCGAAGTCAATCAAACCGATCGCTAACTTTGAAAAAAAAAAAAGGTTGAATTCCTTGAACTAAGTTCAGATTCTCAGTTTGACCACATTCCTCCTTGTAAAAGTATATTAAAATCCAAGCAAAGGGGTTTGACGTAGGTCGCATGGCATGTATTTTTGAAAGCTAAGAAAACTTCAAGAATCTGAAATCCAAGACGGACATGATTTGTAGGGTTTGCAGTTGATCTCAACAGGAGCGAAATTAATCGAGCGAACTGTTATCATCTTGAGAGCGTCCCACAATCCTCTCGACATTTGTATTTCTGTCAACCTGTACAGAAATCGAATATCTCGATTATATTAAAAAAAAATACGAGTCCTATACACGAGATTTTCAATTTCTACAATCTTACCCTACCGATTAACCAAATAGCTCAAGGATACACCAAATCATGCATGAAACTCTCAAGCTAACACAATCCATATGGTGTTGATTTCATATGTTCACTCTTATCCAGGTCCTACACATGATTCCAGCATTAAATTCGTTTCCATATACGAAAGATCCGGACATCCTAATATACTATATTTTGAGCATCGAAGAATTCACCATTCATTTAGTTCCTTGATCAACTTATGCAAACCACCTTCCACTCCATCGTTTCTCATCTAAGCCGTCATAAAAACAATACAATAAAACTCCAGGAGTTTATCCAGTAATGTAATATCAAGCAACAAAATGCTTCTCCTTTGCAAGATTATAAAGCAATTGGTTTGTTGTTCCAGTCAAAATCTCCAAATAATAAGCAATATCCCGAGCACTTTCTTGATGAGAACATTTGACACATTCTTAAAGATGCAAGAAAATATGTGGTGGGAAGGATCGGCTAATGACATCGAGCAATATTTAATTAAAAAAATGATAAAAATGTAAACTTAGATTACCTCAGTTAAACAGCTAATTTTTTAGAACACTATTTATCACAAACCAGTCAGCAAGGAAAAAGCACCAACTAAAACAAAAGAGCTCACATGAAATCCTTTACGAACTTTGCAACTATAACATGAATTGTGATGATCAATCAATCACAAATGAGTCAAAAGAAAGTCAAAGCCAACCAATCAGAGGGAGAAAAATCATTAGACAAACATACTAATTTGATTTTCATTCTCAAAAAAATACAATGCTGCTAAATCTGAGCCCCTACCATAATAGACCAAGTTATATCCAGCAAATAAAAGATTACCTAACACACCCATACACAAGCCCTTGCGTAAATAGACAGCACTAGTTAACTACATACCGAACAAGGACATCTGGAAACAAAGTCTAGAACCTAACTAAACTTGGGCTTACATGTCTGCTGTTTTCTGCACATGTTGTTTTCCAACGGTACTGAAGAATTGGCAAATAATCCAAAACATTTCTTGTTTCATGCTCTAGCCCTCTTATTGCTACAACTCGGGCACTTGTACTGCTTGATGTGCTCAGCTCGGGCAGGGGTGATCTTGACACACTTCCCATGAAACCATCTCTCACATACATCACAGCATATCCAGAACTCATCATTAGCATAATTGTCTCCACAGGCACCACATAAAGTGTTCTCATGCTCCTCTCCATCTTCCTCCTCATCTGCACCACTATCTTCATCTTCTTTTGGAGTTGGCATCCTTGAAGCCTTGGTTTGGGACTCTGCCGGTCTTGACTGCTGAAGGCATACATGCAATAGATATTGCAAATAAACAGATAAATTAAAGGGAAAAAATGTAATGTAAAAAAGAATTTACCATCTTTGAGATTGACTTGTTCTTGCTGCTGCTGTTAGAGGTCTTTTCCTTGAACTGTCTCTTTGTGGTACCAGTTACAACTTCATATATGGTAGGGAGATTGTTAATCATATTGAAAAGCCGCCTCCTGAAATAATTACAAAAACAGAGAGAACATGATATCAGAAATTAGCAATTTCTTAACAAATGGATCTACAAAGAATGCCGGAAATGAGAAAACAAAACCGAGAAATATCAGATATATCCAATAGTATAACGCCATAATTCACACATCAGCAATTCCAATGAGAACAGAACAGCAAAAGGGTTGAAGTCCCTATTAGAAGCATCAGAATTCAGTGTAATTATAGTGAAAACCATATGTATGACACTCATATATATGAAAACCACTCTTATAGTGACTGGAAAGCTAGATGTATGAAATTCTGATAATCATACATATACATTATGAAATTACAAATCCTAATAGCCAATTTTTAAAATACTGTTCGAACTGGTATGTATTAACAGGTATTCACTGGTTCAGCCAAACATCAGTGTCAAAACATGACTTGGTATCGGTCTAGGTACAATTTAATTTAATTTCTATTATTTCAACCAATGATATCGGATGGTACAAATCAGTATACCATCCGATTCACCAGTAGTATACCTGTCCCAAAAGATTACCGAGTTACTCTTGTATTTAAAATATTGCTAACAGCAACTGTTAATTTTAGTTGTCATACAGCAAATAAGTCCAAGATCCTACATATCAAGTATAATTACTCATCAATGTATATTTTGCAAAATTAAGTATATCAGATGTTATTACTTGCAGTGCAAGTTGATAGGTAAGGAGAGTCTATCTATTTAAAATTTAGAGAATAATTAGTTGTAAAGCCTGGCTTCACTGCAAAAGAAAAATGAAAAGAAATAGAAGAGTCACTTTAATCACATCTGTTGAAAACAGCCATTTGATAAAACTTAATAGTGTTTATTCACCATGCCTCGGAAGCTCTAAACTTAACATAAACAAAACCATTGACATATGTGGATCTTTTTCTTAACAGTGTTTATTCACCATGCACCGTATTTACTGAACTGAAGATGAGTTTTAAAAAGAAACTATTGGTAGTAAATTATTAGCACCTCAAGGGTCTTCATACCAAAATATTGTGCATTTATATATTCTCCCTTTGAAACCTTGAATTAATCCATCACCAGTAAGGTTTGCAATACCTGATACAGTATGATACAATGGTATTTACTGGTCCAACAGCTTATATGGATCATGGTGAACCGGGTGAACAATATAGGGCCCCTTATCACCCAATACACCTAGTATATGTTTTGTACTAAACTGTTCCCTTTTTCTTTTTTTTTGCTTTTTCAGTATTTTTCATGTCTTTTTCAAAAACTCGATATGTCCTCTTATATAACAGTACAGACTGGTACGTAATCGGTCCAAGCCCTGACCATGACAATATTGGTTCATGAAAATGTGCACCTTGCTGACCAATTAGTTAAATATGTGTATATACATATATATACAGATATATATATATATATACATATATATACAAATATATATATATATATACATATATATATACATATATATATGCATATATATATATAATCAAGTCTCCTCATGCTTGCAGTCCTGCCCTAATCGTGACAGCCTTGACGCACATGTCACCCTCCGTCACCTATCGCCACCACCAATCAGGTACACTCCTCATCTCTTTCTTTCTCTTCCTCCTTCCTCATCTTCCTCCAATACAATCTCTCCTTCCTCCTCTTTCTCCACTATGATCTCTCCTTCCTCTTCCTCCTGCATCCTTTTACTCCACGGCTCCTCTTCGTTCACTGTCTTTCTTCTTTCTTCCTCTTCCTCCAAGCGTCCTCTTCTTACTTCCTCTTTCTCCACCGCCACCTATTCCTTCGTCTTCTTTTTCTTCTTGTTCATTTTTGAACCTTTGGTACAGGTGTATCATGTGATGGTGCAACAGTAACAATTGATACATATTGGTCCAACCGGGGACTGGTACAGTACCCTGGTATGATATTGCAACCCTTGTTTACGAGATTAAACATACCAACAATTTGTTTTCAGGAACATGAAGGGTGCTAGCCAGACATCTGAATGGCCAGTTTTTTGTTATTTTTCAGACAAGGTGCTATGCATCTGAACCAAGAAAGAATTAAAAGGATTTGATCTGATAGTGAGCTGGTTTAAGTCTGATTGGGTCAATTCATTACTCAGAACAGATACTCCGTGTTTCAGGTGTTGTTAACCCATCAAATACTCTTGACCTCATAGGAAACTTAAATACTTGGCACAAACTGCTACTGATCATGATTTACCAAAATATCTTCCATGCATATATCACATACTCAGGTATCAACTGTTTGATGATTCAACTCATTTCTAGGAGCCAGGGACTTTTTTTCTGTAAAAACAAATGTTTTAAACACACAAGAATGTCAAAATAATAAAAAGTACAAAACAAGTATGTCTAATTGATCAGTAGCTAGATGCAAGATACTCCTTTGCGGCAATCAAAAGATATCTAAGAAAATGAATTATGGTTCATTATTAACTATGGAAAATTGAACAAGGGCAAAACCCTCCAGATGGCATATATTTATAAAGGTAAACAACAATATAAGAAGTTTTATTGGTTTCATACAACAAAAAAGACTGTTAAAAACAGAAAAGAAAAAAAAAGAAAGAAAAACTTATGAATGCAAAAACAGATTAAGGCAAGAACATATTCAAATTCCTAGAGACAAATGGAGGCACTTTTGTTAATAGTATGCAGGGTAAAAACTTATCCAAAAATTATGAAAAGAATAAGCAACAAGCAAACAAACAAATAGGATCATATTTCAATGTTTGAAAAAGCACTAGGCACTAAAAGGCGCCAAGGTGCCAAAATACTCGAAGGAAGCAAAACATGACGCTCCTGGATATTAAAATTTATAAAATATATCACAATTGATAAATATGATCAACTGAAATAAGTCCCTCAACTTCTTTCTAGTGAAAAAAGAGAAATAGTTAGATCCACAGAATGCATGCATTAGCATTATGAAAATAAAAAGTAAACCTTTTCTATGATCACAAATCAAAAGATTCATAAAGAAGTTAACAAACTTTGACAGAAACAAAAAAGAAATAATGAAAATAGCACATATATTTTTGCTCCACATGCCCTTCCAGAACACCTAATACCATATTCTAAACCCAACAAAGTCATTCAATATTTCTGATGTTGTTTCAGTTATGAATACAGAAAGCACAAATGAACCACACTACAAACGAATCCATTAACCTACCTATTGAATTATCTAAACCAAGGTCTGCAATACTGAAAGATACCGCCCGTACCGGTCCATCAGCAGACCGGTACACGGGCCGCCCGCTACCGAGCGGTACCATCGATTGAGGTGTTATCGTCGACAGTGACCGAGGGAGAAGAGAGAAGAGGGAGAAGGGGAAGAAAGAAATAAGAATAAAAAAAAGGGAGAACCTGGAGATCGCCGCTCTCCTCCTTGTCTATCAGCGACTTGTCATCCACGCGCGGGAGAAGAGGCATCGGTGTCGCGGGGCAAAGAGAGGAGAAGAATTTTTTTTTTTTGTTCTTCTCTTCTCGAGCGACGTCACCTACAATTTTTTTTTTTATTTGCGACATCGCCTCGGCGGCGTCGCAATTTTTTTTTTTATCTACGATGTCGCCCGAGAAGAGAGGCGATGTCGCCCCGCATAGAGGTAAACCGAGCAATTTACCTTTATATATATATATATACATACATATATATATATATATACATACATACATATATATATATATACCGAGCGATATACCGAAATATACCACTCGGTATACAGTACCGTACCATACCATACCGAATAAGTCTCGAAATTTTGATACGGTACGAAATTTCAGTCCTTGATCCAAACCATGCCATGGAAGGGAATAGATGAAAAGGTATCAAGCTCCTGTACATTTGAAATATAAGTTACTAGAAAACTTTTGTCACCTATAGACTTAAAAGGAGAAGAGGAGATGGACAGGATGACAATCACCAGTTGGCAAAGAAAGGCGGCAAAGTATATGGAGAAGCCGAGGAGGAAGGCAACAGAGTATGGCACACAGGATTCACACGGTTGCGGTGATGTATAGGGCGGAGGAACGCCACAGACGACGGTTTAAGACAAAGGAAGAGGGCAATCGATGACGTATGGTGGAGGAACAAAGCAACACACAACAACTACATAGGGCAAAGGAAGCTCGTGGTCGACAGCATAAGGCAAAAGGAAGAGGGCAACCGACAACGTATGGCAGAGGAACAAAGCAGTACACAACAACGACGTAGGGCTAAGGAAGGTTGTAGTCGATGGCATAAGGCAAAGGAAGAGGGCGACCAACGACATATTGTCACGGACTTAGCTGAAATTGCCTAAGTCATGAGGCACTCTTACAGCAAAGTCACAGACTTAGCTGAGTTACTTAAATCATGAAGCACCCTTGCACAAACTTCTCAAACTTAGCTGGGATTGCCTAAGTCATAAAAGGCCCTTGCGTTACCCATCCACAAATGGTCAACCTCCTCGCAACCTCCTATGGTCTCTTAGGACCTACAAAAGAGAAAACGGGTTAGAAAAGGCGTTTTACTCGCGATCCAACAAACACTTCATAGCTAATGCAAATTACAAACAGACTTCACAGGCTCTGAACGGTTGCACAACAAAGGATCCAAAATGGTCCACTACAGACCGAAATCCCCACAAGTGCCCACATAACACAACCTTTGTTTGCAAGCCTAAGACGGCCACCAAACCCAAAGAAAATGGAGCTGCTAAGCCTTCTGTCAGCCCTTTATATGTTGTGCAAAACATAAACAAAACCGAAAGACACGGACATACATGAGCATTACATCAAACACCCTGTTTATAGTTTTGTCCGTGACATTCTCCCCCACTTATTCCTTCAACGTCCTCGTCAAAGCCTTTGCAAACACTACATCTCCTCGCCTTTACTAAGTCTTTAATCTTCTGCTCCAGTTGTAATACGCCTCTTGGCTCCTAGCTACACTCCGCCGCTGTTGTTGAGTAGTCGAACTTTGATCCGCCATGCAGCTTCAACTCGCCAATGACTCTGACTCTGGTGTGAGGTTGGTTGAGTTGTGCTAATCCCTGTTGTTTCCCACGAATCCCTCAGCTGAAGGAAAAGACCATCTTTGGTATAAGCTAGTCTCTCAAATGCCTCATACCACTTGAACTAGGTGGATGCTTGTTGGAGCTTTAACGAGCATCGCCTTGCAGACTTTAAAGTTTTTAGGTCCTTCTTCCGTAAAATTTGCCCATCGATTTTTCTTCCACTTAGTCATCACTTCCAAGTAGGTTCACATCACTTCCGCTTTCGAGTAGCATTCTGTTGGGAAATAAAATGGATAATCTACTCTCAATAGCACCGATCACCATTGGTGAGGATTTGACAACTATTGTTTTCCATTAGATTTCTTCGAAAGGTCTTTGAATCTGTGCAGAACTCCTCTGCTAGATAGATAAGAGAATTGGGGTACTCGGTTTCGCCCATTCTCTTAAGAGTTGAGAAGGCAAAGGTTACTTGACTTCGCCCGTCTCCTCGAGGGTTGTACTTCATACATCGAGCTGGTTACTAGCCTTCGTCTACTCTTTTGCTCACACTTCTAAAGCACTCGAAGTGTTTACACTCCTTGCGTTGAGTTAGCTACTATGATTCACCTTCTCAATGTCATCGAACTTCTGGAATACAAGAATTTTTCACCCCAACTTGGAGCAAGTCTCTAATAGTTTTGGTCGCCTCTGGGATTGTACCGTCTTCTCTATTATCTTTGTTGCCTACACCTCTGAGTCGCAAAGGTACAGCACTGTGTACTGCCTACTTCGTTCCTTGGTTGAGCACTCTTATATCGACTCGAAGTCCACTTTCGGCTATCTTGATGAGAAGCTCGTTGACACCGGTCTTATGAAGTTCCTTGGCCTCTGCCCTTCAGCCTTATCTCGATACTTGGAGTTTGCATCTGCATTCTCCACCTCCTCGGCCTCTTTCATGACCAAGCATTCTCTCTCCAATGAGAACAAGGTATCGATGACTTCACAGAAGTCCCACCACTGCGATACCATAGCGCCGCCATGCCCATGGTCTTACTATCCGTCGCCTCACATCTGCGTCCCTTTCTTCGCGATTGGTAGATCTGCCTCTGTGGCACTATGGCACTCCTCCGAGTCCACCTCCTTTCTAACCAATGCTTGGTTTTGGGTAGCTAAGTCCCTCTGGACTCGTCGTCACTTCTTCGCCCCTTTCGACCCCCTGCTTCAACACCTTTGTGTTCTTCGAGTAATTCCCCTTGGTCGATGGAAAGACATATTGCAACTCTCATGCATGGCCTCCGTCATTTTGTTGCAGGGCTCATGCCAATTCTATTCTCCTTAGCTTCCTTGGAAGCAACGTTCGCTTACTCGATCTTGTCCTATGACTTGTCGGGCTCCCTTTAGCGAATATGAGTTCTGGAGCAGTCCAACTCTCTAACCGCTCCGATCATACCTTTGCATGATCAAGTCCCCCCCAGGGACTCACTGGTACTTGCATTCGAAATTCTCCCTCGGTGGTACACAGCCCCCTTATGCTAATGACCAAGGCTTTCATCTGATGTAAAATTTGATACACACACGAAAGACCCGCCTCTGCGATACTGTGGTATTCACTCCTTGAATCCATAGTCTTTCTTGTCATTGTGTTGTTCACCGAAGTGGAGCTCCCAGTAGCTCATAATCATACCTCTGTATGATGTAGTCCCTCGTGGGACTAGTTTTGTATGTATCGCATTGCCACGAATTGTTCCACCACGATCCGCTACACCATGTAGCCTCCTAGTGACATCTCCATTGCATTCTGATAATTATGGGATGAACTCGGATTGTGATCCCTCTATGTGTGGCCTCTGCCAACACATCACAGGGCCTCTTCTACCTTCGATTGTGTTCGCTCGTTTATCAATCGACCTTCGTCCACTCGCTCTTGGGTCACACCCAAATAAAGCATAACTCTAGGACAGTCCGTCGCCTAGCAGCTCCCGAAGTCCATTGACTTCGCTGAAATTGGTGCACCATTGTCTGGATCCTGGGCCTCTGCCCCCACCAACACAATCTTCGCTGCGCACCGATTCCTTCATGGCAACTCGAATGGCAACACTGTGACGTATTCTTCAAGAGTACCGGCTTCCGCATCCTCTTGCCTCGTGCCAAGGCCTTTTAAACCCAGCTTCGCCGCCGCAAGTTAAGTTGTCTTGGTTCCTCCATCAAATGCTTCTCCAGGATAAGGTGCATATGCCTCGAAGCTCCCTTCATCTTTGGCACCATGCAAGATGAGTCCGCTCCATCAGAATGAGAGACCCGTGGAACGACATGATCTCGTTATTTCCTCTACAAGAGTTCATGTCCTTGACCTCTGTCCAAGGAAAGCTTCATGTCCTCGCTTCATATTCCATCTTTTATGTCGACTCTCTTCATACGGCTTGGGTACTTCACCAAGTTACACCCAAGTTGCTCCGCTCCTTGATTTGTATTGAGTTGATGGTGGCCCTCACGCCCACCATTCTACGATTCAGCCCTCCCTTGAGTCTGATCTCTATATCAACTCCAAATGTGCCTTCATTTTATGTTACCTTGAGTCGCTCCTCCACTTGATCTCACAATGCATCCACCAATACATTACCTCATGCGAGATCATGTGACAACTTCTCGCTGCTCGCTCGGTCCGTTGAACTTTGTGAGGTTGTTGTCTTGAGGTACTCCTCAATATATGTCGTCCGTTGTACATGATTCTCCCTTTGGAGAACTAGGACTTATCTCTCCAAGGAATTTGTCTCGTTGGTGCAACTTCTCTCTTCGCATCCTTCCCTCTAAAAGTTTCGAAGACCACCATCCCCTTGAACTACCCCGCCTTACTGAACAAACTGTGCATTGTTCTGCCCCGCAAATACACCTGCTATATTAGGACTCCTCGCCAATATAGCCCCTGTTGCACCCCTCAAGGCCTAGCAACATGTTGAACTCGTTGCACACTTCAGCCTCCTATGGACGTATCCTTCTCATGCCAAAGAGAAAGTTTTAATGCTTCATGGCGTTGAATTTCGATCACCTTGGGATAGCCACGAATATTCCATCGTCCGCATACAAGCCCTTGCATAAGTACTGGATTCTTCGAGTTAGCAATTCCCTTCACCTTTGTGAGCTTTGCACAACTCTTTCGGTTGCTGAGCAACCTATTCCACTTTGCACGGTCTCATCCTTTACCAAGCTCCTCGCTTGCCTTGAGCACCATCAAGTATGGTTGCCAACGTCGAGCTGTAACTCAAACTCAACTATCCCAACCTTTGTGCACTACGCATTCTTCCCAGCTTGCTTGTCCTCGTGGTGCCTCTTACACAAACGGTTGGCCATTACTCTGAATGTCAATCTCAGATGCCCACTCCTCTGAGTAACTCCTTTTCCCTACATCTCCATGTTTGTTTCCCCCAAACAGTCGCGCGTGCTAACTGCCCTCAACGCAACCCCGTTAGGTCTCCCACGTTTACATTCCAAGTGTTTCTATATATGCTTGTCCCACTCTGATACCATATGTCACGCACTAAGCTAGTTTTACCTAAGTCGTGCGACACCCTTACGTGTCCGTCCGCAAAGGTCAGCCTCCCCGAAACCTCCTATAGTCACTTAGGACCTACAAAAGAGAAAACGGGTTTAAAAAAGTATTTCACTCGAGATCCATAAGCAATCATTTCAACAAACACTTGATAGTCAATACAAATTACAAACAAATTTCACAAGCTCTGAACAGTCACACAACAAAAGGTCCAAAATGATCCACTACAGACCGAAATCCCCACAAGTGCTCACATGACATAACCTTTGTTTGCAAGCCTAAGACAACCACCAAAACCAAAAAAATGGGGCTGCTAAGTCTACTGTCAGCCCTTTACATACTGTGCAAAGCATGAACAAAACCAAAAGACACGGACATACATGAGCATTACATTAAACACCCCCTTTACAGTTTTGTCCGTGACAATCCGCAAAGGGCCAACTTAGTTGCAACCTCGCTCAGGTTCCGTAGGACCTGTAAAAGAGCAAATTGATTAGTTCGAAAGCAAGCGATAGACAAGTCCCGACATCTCGCGAAGAGGACAGCTTTACAAGCAATTCAATAAACACTTGGTGTGTAAGAGAGAAAGAGATGAAGGAGAAAACAAGGACTTTAGAAGGCAAAACAAAAAGTCGCAAGTCCACAAACAACTGCTCACCATGTGTCAAGCGTGATGGCAAGTTCCCATTAACTTAATATGCGAACTTATGTAAATCGATCAACGCCCGACACTACCTCGAAGCCCCATCCACCCCTGTGCCACCTGAGGGTTCCAGGGGTCTGAGCTTATTGACGTTTTACACCGCACCACGGCTTGTAGAAAACAGGTTGTGGCATGCGAAAACGAAGCCATTTTGGGGCAGTTTTGCCCGGTGTGGTGAGCAATTACACTGTAGCGCTACGAACTATTCTTACTTACATTCTTCAAGCAAAACACACAAAACAAAGACAAAACATACTGCTAAGCATCTGTACAAGCATGCAAAAGCGACAGTTTGTTGAGCGAAGATGTTGCGGGTGTGCGCGACAACCGTGTGACAATATGGCAAAAGGCGATGTAGGCTCTCTCTTCGACTGGTAAAAAGGGTCAAGCGACGAGGAGTGGGTGTGGGGTGGTAAGTAGTTGAACCAACTAATCTAATTTGAGTGACTCGAGTGGCACGCTTGAGTCACCTAGCACTTGGGTTAAGGCGTTCACTCGAGTTGCGCCTCTTTAAAGCAACTCGCCTGAACCCTCTTCAAGGTGCTCGGGCCTTGGCTTGCCTTGCCCGAGCGCCTGAGCACCTTTTCAAAACATTGCATACTATCATCAAGAAAAATGGTGATATGAGGATTCCTACTTGTGAACAACAAACTCGTTCTTGTAATAGTCTTGAGGTCGACGAGTTTTGAACAATTACAAAGAAAAAAAAATCAGATCCACTAATGCAGAATTAGGATAGAGTTTAGAAAGATCATAAAAGTTAGTAAGAAAATTGATTTGAATTTCCCTAATATGATCACCTTTTTTTTTTGCAAACAGTAAAAATGACGAAAAAATAAATAATATTCAAATAAAATTGCAAAGATGTGCAACAAGAACCAGGATCAGCAATATTGATCAGAACTGGCATAAATGATCAGTACTAAGGTTGGTGACAGCAGCCCTGAGTTGGCACATTCCTACTGATTGGTGAATGTTCCTCATAATCTCATGAAAAATCAAGAACACGAACTTAACCAAACCCAACACAATCCCCGATCCATGGAATCAACAGATTGGCATGTGTATTACAACATTTCAATGATCTATGATCATCACCTTTAACAATCATTCAATTGTGAGTCTATACTACCCAAGTACGAGATAGCTCTGTTTTAACCACCAACATCTTGCAACAAAAGGATGAGATGGTGACAAAAAAATAATATGCAGTCAATCACATAGTAGCTCATATATAAAAATCGAATACCAATATCATAAAATACCAAATGTCAGAGTGTCATAATCCACCCAACCTATAGAAGTTAAACAAAACTATCAGCTGGCTAACACAATTAAAACCACAAAAAAGTTCGGTAATTCCTTAAATATGCATTTATAAACCTACAAAAACCAATTATGTAGCACAATTGTATAAGCATTCTCAATCTTACAAATGCAAAAAGCAACCATGTGGTTGTTATTACTTGTATGGCTGAAGTATGATACAATTACGATAAGCTACTTAACTGTATTTAACTTAGAAAGAAGTGAATTGACCAGTAAATGCATCAACCACTGAATAGACTGAGAAATAAATGCATCATTACTAAGGTGACTTGCCTTAGCTCCAGTCAGATAAACATTACCTGGATTCTTTATCGAATCCAAAACGTGCCCCAAAATAGAAGGCAACGGCAAGTAACCATGCATCGCTGTGGACTGCAACTAGGGCAAGCCAGTCCTGTTCATCCATACCATCTCGCGCAAAGTTGATTCCCAAGGCTGGCTCAGGAAGTTCTGGAGGTACTTCCTCAGCAGGCAAGGTTACTTCCCAAGTCTCATTAGGAAGCCCATAAAGACATAAATTCTCCTTTTCTGCAAATATAATCACATTATTAGTAGTTGCATCAATAACAACAACAATAAGCTGTGAAGATACTTCGTTAGTTAAACAACAGATGTAAATGTATAAACTGCATAACAATCCAGCAACAGCCTGAAGCAAAGGTCTTCTACATATACGGACAGGAAAGCTTAAATGAACATGTATCATACAGCATGGTGCACAATTCTAGAAAACCTGATTCAGATACCAAAGGGGTAAACTAAGAAAACCAAGGTTACAATTCTTTAAATGTGTTGATATTACATCATTGCAGTAATTCAAAACCCATTTGAGAAAAGAAAAAGGCAAAAATGTCAGAAACTAGTAAAAAACATAGTTCTTGACTCCATAAAAAGAACATTTCATGCAATTTGAAAAAAGTTTATGTTCACATTCAATCAGATTTGGTTTTACATTTGACTAAACTAATTAACTACAATTGTAATAGAGTACCTTCAACTGAAATTTATCTATTGATTAGCTTTCCTATTCTTTATCATGATCCTCAGTTGACTTTCATCCGTAGCTTTTGGCAATTTACAGATAATCATACAATTGTTAGGATTATCTGGATTACACAAACTTATACTTCTGAATCATGGCTACTCAGGACATTCTGAGCTTCAGATAACATTGGATCTTTAGTTGAATAATGAGCAAGGATGATGAGTTTGATCTATTCTGTTCTATTCTGACTTTCCTAATTCTCCAAAGACATCATGATCATACATGAAGTCATTTGCAAACACGTGTAGAACCTAATGAGCAAGGATGATGAGTTTGATCAAGATGTCTCGTTTTCCGAAATCACCACCAAAAAAATCTTAACCTCTTCTTAAACCTTTTCTTCTGTACTCAGCATCTAACCAAAATGGATTCGACATTTGGACATGACATATTTAAAACCATAACACCAGGTTAAACATGTTAAAATGAATGGTATTTGGATATACATATTAATTAAAAGAACTTAAATCTCCATCTAATACCATTTTTGGTAACCTACTAGACTGGTACAGTACCAGTGACATTGACTTGTAACACCTTAAATAACTGAATAATATAATAAAATATAATAATGAATGGTGTTGTATGGTAGTAATTTGCCAGACCAATAACTGATTCCCAGAAAAACCATTTCAACAATGATAAACAAAGTAGCGCAAGTTCAAATACATACAGAACTGAGAAGAGAGAGGCATTAAGGCAATCATTCCTGAGTAGTTTTACTTGATTGTTGAGGTTGATCCACTAGTCTCCAATGATTTGCAGCTCCAATAGCATTAAATTCTCAGTAATTTCGAGTATCAGTGGATTGTGTAAAGTTAAGTATATGACAACAAGGAATTTAGGCCTTTAGGACTTATGTTATAACAAAAACATGAAAGGTAGGATAATTGAAATGCCTTGGACATGCTCCAAGTCCTCCAAACTAATTTCATGAGAATAGTCGCCTCACACCACTCACATATATTGTAGGACCAAGTGCTTCTTTCACTCATTCATTCACTAATGATACATATTACACCACTTTTTTCCTTGTAATAGGCTCCCTAAGTACAAGAAACGAATAGAAAAAAATAGAAGAATAAAGAAGATAAAAACAAGAAAATTACAATTAAGAATTACATCCCTTGAATTGAGGTCTATTAAACAACTTTCTTTAATTAAGGACAATAATACACAGCAGTTGATGTAGGCTTCATTTTTTGTGGATTCTCTAATCAAACTGAACATCCTTGTAAGAATGAAGTACTTGTTCAAGCCTTGGAATCTTCAATCAAACACAAAATTGACTTTCCTATTTTTAAAATTTGGCTTTCTTTTCCAAGTAATGTGAAAATATAGAAGACATTGTCATGTGGCAATGGCAAAAAAACCCTTTAAGTTACTAAAACCATTCCAAAGAAAAGCAAAGAATATAATAAATAAAATGAAGAACATGTTCAATCCAAGGTTCACCATTTTAATCAAAAGGGATTCAGAATAGCATTTCACTTTTCGCACTAAGTGCAAACCCAAAACGTGTCTTGATTTCCATCGCATATGGGTCAACCCATGTCAAAGGTGGTTAAAACACGACTAAAATTTGTCGATCAAATTGCTTAAATTAATTAAATCATGTCAAAGATGAGTTAATGATAATACCATAACCATCCTCCACGCACCTCAAACCTATTTCAAAAATTCTTCTTTAAGGGGTGGGGTAGAAATATTTCAAATTTTGCTACATCTATATTTTCACAATCATTAATACATATTTCAAGGAAAAAGATGAGCTTTAATTACTTACAAAAGTAGACATAATTATAAACACATAAAATTTTGTCTCATCAGAAAAATAGATAGATTTAATTTTGTGTAAGAATTGTAAAATTACACATGGCAAAAGCTTGACCATTCAACATATTTTGATAGTTTTAAATGTACATTTGAGGAAATGGAGCATAAAAAATTGAAGTAGTTTTACTAAACCTAGTTGGTACTTGGTAGATATCAAAGAGAAGGTTTGGATTTTGTATGGGGAATTGGATTAGGATAATACAATTATAATGTGGAATTTCATAGCTACACAGTTTAAAAGTGTGACAAAGGTAATCGTTTGGTAATCTAAACGAACTAGTGTGGCTTCAAGAAAGCAGACCCGATGATGGTTCGAGGAGGTTCATAAAGCAATAACTACTAAAAGTAGTATGTTTTAAAGATTGGCAAAATTATAAAAATGAGAAAATTTTGGAAGATATGTAAAAAAACGAAGCAAATGAAACTAATATATATATAGCAAATTAGAAGGCATTTGATAAATTTTACAACAAGCTAGTAAGTTCATGTTAGAACCCTTGCAGAATTCTAAACTTGGGGTTGATCTCTTTAGGGGATCGGCCTCCTTGGAACTCTATAGGGGTTCCTCCCTCCAAATTGCTGCTCAAAGGCTGCAGAAAAGATTCACCTATTGCCTATCAAAAGAGGAGGAATACATAGCTACTTATAGGGCTTCTAAACCCTAACTCCTAATAGGACTCCTACTCAAGACTCCTACTTCTAACCAACTCCTAATAGGACTCCTACTCAAGACTCCTATTCCTTTACAACTCCTATTTCTTCTCTAAGAAACAACCTCCTAACCCTAGCCGACCTCTTCACAACTTTAATAGGGGTCGGCTTAGGTAGGTTTTACATGAATGTCCTTCTCAATTAGGACTCTCCTAGCTAGAGTCCTAACAGTTCAAATATGGAAAAGGATATTTTCCATATTGCTAAAACCAGGGAAAGGAATAAGGATAATTAAGCGTATAAAGAATGACGATAAAAAGGTACATATTATTATTAATGATATAGAATTTTTAAAAAGATGAAGAGATTATTTTTAAAAGTTATTTAATGAGCATTCTCTGGATAACTTAATTTTAGCGATAAACAGTAGTGATAAATTTCAAAATCATAGATTAGTTCATAAAATTAAAACAAATTAAAGAGGGTGAAGATAGGTAAAATAGTATAATATGATGAGAAGTCAAAGAGTTTAGAGAGAGGTAGTTTGGTTTACTAGTTTATTTAAAAATTCTGAAAATTAAAAAAGATGTATGACAAACGAAGTGCCTTCTAATAACAATTTATAAGACTTGGAAAAATATTCAAATTTCAAAATTGTTGAAACCATATAAGAATTAAGCTAATGAGTCACAGCACTAAACTTTGGGGAAGGGTAATGGTAACAGTAGTAGGAAATAGGAAAACCCTCAGGTTTGACTGCATTCCTCTTAATAACTGGCCCACCTTTGTTAATATGGATGAGATGATGAGGTTCTGGTTTCTAAGTTGATTTGTAACAGTAGTTGGAATTCTTAATAACTTCATGAACTTCTTATGCTGTTTTAGCGAAGAGGATTTGCAGGATTCGTATACCCTTAGCTTCTAGTGATGACAGCTGAATTTGGGCTTCTCACCCTTTATTGGATGCCTCAGCCAAGAGTCTTTACAAATTTAAGCAAAACTAGCTGATAGCTGGACTGGAAGGCTGAAGTGGAAGGGAGGCAATGTGAGGTTTGGATATAGTTCCTAAAGTTAATTTTTTTTATCTGGAAACTCATTTAGCACAGGCTTGCCTTGTTTCATGGGCCTCTGTCTGGTCTGACTAGGAGGTTGTGACTCGGTTAATCATCTCCTTTGAGTATAGGTTCATGATTTCTGTTTGGAGCATCATTCAGGATACTATTTTACTTAGAGGATTGGAAAAATGGGGCTTGGTTGGAGAAGGGAAAGGATTTAGATGTTTGCTCCGACAAAACCACTTGAGCCATTATAGCCTATGCCGCTGGTTGTTATTGGGAAAAGAAAAGAAATGACACTGTGCATTGCAACCACACTCTGCACCCAGCCATTATATGGACCAATTGTCCAGGTCTGGGCCAGTGAGCATAGCTCAAGTAAAGCCTCGTCTGAGGGAGCTTGCGGTATTTGCCCAACTGGGAACATCCGAGTCTCCAACCAGGCAATGTACTATATATATTGTGATAGCTCTTTTGTTGTTAATTTGGTATGTGTAGAGGCACTGGTTTTTGCATCAAAGACACGGAGGTGGAGGACATGGCAGCAGGAAAAGTAGCAGTCAGTCCTAACAGCCCCATCAAAGCTAGTGTAGAGCTGTGTTCCAGGGGCTGAATTGGGCTAGGCAAAGAGAGCTCCAACATATTTTGGTGACTGGAAGCTAACAGATTGATCCAGATTCTAAACAACTCTGAGCGAAGAACTTGGACTATCAGAAACCTGCTTATTGACTGTACTAAGCAGGGAAATGATGTAAACAAATGGGTTCATGTGCCAAGCAAAGCAATCTTTTGGCCCACCATCTTGTTAACCAATCAAGAACCAATGGCATCTCTCTTTTTTGTAGCAGAAGCTGCAGTTTCTGTAGCTGGACCAATTTCCTTAATAGTGAACAGTTAGTTCTCTTAAAAAAATTTGGGAAAGGATGACTCAAGGAAATATAAGGTGCAGAATATTTATGAGAATCAATGTGGTTTTATGCTCAAAAGACCATAACGCAAAAGCTACTTATTTTTAAGGTAATTTATGAAATACTATCGAGAAAAGATACAGTTGCATATGATTTTTATTTACTTAAAAAAGTCTGAATTTCTAGGTTTTCACTATGGTGGGTTTTTATAAAAAAATGGAAAATCTAGTAAAGGTTGATGTGACAGAATGTGTATAATGGAGATTGTTTGCTGGCATTAGGACTGTAGGTTGTGCCTAGCAAATTTTGTATAACTATAAGGTTACCTCAAGTATCTTGCAAGTGTTTACCATTTTAACTTGCTAGTCATATACAGGTTAGACAATCATGGTGTATATTATTTACTGTATATTTTGTTTTGGTTGATGAGAGTCCAGTTGCGATTCATTTTAAATTTGAATTATGGAGACAAACTCCATGCTCTAAAGGTTTTTAATTAAGCAAAGTTAAGACCGAATATATGATATGTAATTTTAATAAACTATTTTAGTATCTTGAATCTAATATTCAACCGAGAGGGGAGGTTGATGAAGATATTCTTCATAGAATAAAGATTAGATTGCTAAAGTGTTAGGGGTATTAGGTATTAGGAATTTTCTGTAATCATCCAGTGCTCCTCTTTTAATGTAGCTAAAGTGAGAATGTTTTGAGTAGAAAATGGGGTAACCCTTTTTCCTTTCCAGAACCATCAAGGACATAATTTGACTTGGATGTGCCGAGTTAAAAAAATAAAATACAATTAAACATGTTTTCATCTTAGGGAGATTTGTCCAAAATTAGGAAGATTCATCCAAAATGGTATGGACAAATTGAAAGAAGGTATAAATGTTTTGTAACAAGACAAAAGAGAATCAATCAAGATAGTGGTGCAAGAAAAGGTAGAGAATTCTTTACGGTAAGAAATAAAAAGAATCTAAATAATCTTGATTTAACTTCAGCTATTGTCTCAGCTTAGTGGCAGGGAAATATCCATTGTGATTCAGGTGACCCCCAATATTTGGGACATTATGACTTATTTTTATTGAACAGATCATAAAGATTGAGTTAGGTTACCCAATTAATAAATTGGTTGTGTTTGGAATACAACATCATTATCAATTTAATAGGAACAACACAATAAGATAAGTACAGTAGGACAATTGAATGAAGTGACTGGATTAAAAAATCTAAAAAATATATATGAATAAAATTGCCAAGTACTATTTTACTATGAAATCCTTCCAAACACCACCCTGAAGAGCTGCCATACATCATGCAAAAGTTCCAAATGCACGAGATGAAACAAAAATACTTCAATTGTGAATGCATGCAACCAAATGATAGCAATTGCATCTCCAAATGCAACATTCTCAATTAACATATTAGTCCAACTAGACAAAAATAAATCATGTTTAACAATAAAGTTCCTGTAGCACTTCTAGATTGTGATTCATCTAACCATCAATATCATCAAGAGTATGTTATTTGTAAAATTAATCAATTAATTATATGAGATGCATGACAAGCCAATAGATGGATTCCACCACTTAAAACAAGCAGAAAAGACAATAAACAAATTTCATTTGTTCATCGCTCAATATCTGAAAAAGTAAACAAAAAGAAAACAAATCAGATTAAATCAATTGTGAATCTAAGCTTGTTGCTTTAAGACTGAATGATAGTGAAATAGTTGTTTCTGCATACTTAGAGAAGGAAAAAATTCTAAATGAATAAGAAAAGAATGAAGAGAAGAATAACAATATGACAAGGGTAACAAACAGATAGCAAACCCTGCTATCTACCAAAATTGAGTATTGTTCACCATCCAAATCCATATTCTATGCCCTGATTTTTATGTTAAACTCGAGCAACTACTGTCCTAATCAAGCTAAGTCTTATTAGACTCTCTACAATTCCAAGAACTTATCTGGATAATGACGAAGCCGTATATTCTAGGTGATCTTAACCAGTTACAAGACATACATCACAAACTAAGGATATACTCCCAGTAAAAAGGTGATCGACAGAGAAAATGACATACAGATTCCATTCATCATCAATCAACCAATTAACAGATAATAAGCAAAGTTGTTATTTACCAAAATTGAGTATTTTTCCTTTTCACTAACCATCCTTATTCTATGCCCTCATTGATATGTTGAACTCGACCAGCTATTTTCCTACTTGAGCTAGATCTCAAGAGAGTCCTTACAACTCCAAGAACTGATCTGGATAATGATAGAGTCCTAAAATTGAGATTCTATTTTCACTAGACTTACTTATTCTATGCCCTCATTCTTATGTTGAACTCGACCAACTATTTTCCTACTCAAGCTAGGTCCCGATAGACTCTCTACAGCTCCAAAAACTGATATGGAGAATGACTGAGTGGTACACTCTCAGTGATTGACCAGTTACAGGACATACAACACAAAATAAGAATAGATACACAGTAACAGGACACCCACAGAAATTCTACTAACTGCTATCAAGAAATTCTACTAACTGCTATGATAGATCGAGAAATTCTACTAACTGCTATCAAGGACAATACCCTGGAACTAACAGAACACTGCGAGGCGTAACCCTAACCAAAGGGAATAAACCAAAGAAAGGCGCTAACATTTCACCTGGATCGCACAGCTGGTAGAACTTTTCGACATCTGCAGCAGCAGCAAAGGCAAAAGTTTAACACATCGATTTCGAGGAAAAAACAACAAGGAGTCAAACAAATCCGTAAGAAAAATAAAAAATTGAAGTGATTAAGCACCGGTTGTGAGCGCCTTGATCATGCCGGCTCTTCGGCCTCTGAAGTCGCGGAAGACATCCTCCGCAGTGCGAGAACTGTATGCTCCATCGCCCCCGTCCATTGCTCGATTCGACCACAAGCTAACGGGAAAGAAATCGAGGATTCGAGCGGGAATTTGACCCTATGGACGACGAAGAACGGGCTCGAAGGGAGGTAGAGAGAGGCTTAGGGTTTCGAATTCACTGAGGCGAAAGATTAGGGTTGAAGACTTCGAGGGTAAGGAGGGATTCAAAAGCGCATCAGACCACGAGCGACAGAGAGGGCTGTCTTGTTATGGGTTTTAGAAGAAGCTTACTATTTACGGCCTTCTTTACTATTAATAATCTCTTATTATTAATATTTTTAAAAAATAATAATAATATGTTATCGATTTTATTTTTTTTTTCTAACCTCTTATTTTCATCCTTATCGGTCTCACCCGACCCGCTCATCACCCCTCGATATTGTACTTCGAGAAAAGAAAGAAAAAGAAAAAAAAAAAGAAAGGAATGTGGCGGAGGAGGACGATGAGAAGGAAAAAGAATAGACTCTTTATATTTATTTTTAAAAGAATATTTTTAAAATTTTAAAAATAAAATTATAAATAGTAAAAAAGATTGTAAATAATAACCTCCTTTTAAGAATATGGGATGGTTGTAGGTTCATTTTTGTTAGGCAGGTGTCGACAAATAAGAATAATGTCTCTTATATTTCTTTAGGCGATCTTCATTTTTAAAATTTTAAATTTGTGTCCTCTCCCTTTCTTAATGCTCAACATATTCTTAAAAATATTTATAAAAAAAATTTATGATCACCCTATTAACCATAAGATATATTATTCTAAATGGATGAATTGATCTATACTATGTTATCGACCAATCTGCTTCTCAACTAAAATCCACTCAAAATAGTGTATATCTGCACCCTTCTTCCTCCTTTCCTCTCAGCTCTCAGCCCTCTCCTCTTCTTCTCTCATCTCTCATCCCTCCCGTCTACTCTCACCCCTCCCATGCAATCTACTAGTGTCACGAGTCTTCATTTTGTAGAATAACATAGCAGTAAGTCTTCATCATTTTGGATTGTTGCTCTTTTTCCTCTCAGACTCTTCTCTCCGAAGCAATATGTGTTAACCAACTTGCCTACCCGTGTGGCCAAGGTGTCAACATAGCTCAGTTTGATTATTGAAGTTCAGGATCATCTCGATGATTAGGCCTCTGTCAGGTCGAGTTGAACTCAGGGTTGGCTTCGGACGTAGCTCTCTGGCGAGCATGCTGTCTACTTCGTAGTCGTCAGTTTCTACACACTTGCCTAGGTCGGTCGGGGAGGGGTTTCTCGACTTGGCATCTTTGACGATTAAGTCAGTATCAAGTGAGTTTTCTATAGAAGGGTCACCCCTCTCAGATGCTGGCCGGGGGGCTTTTATGCTTACGGTCGAGGGTCGATCGTACGTGATCTGCTTGCACTGACCGACTTCTTAGGCAGCTAAGTTCGTGCCTTTGGGCGATCGCCATCCGGTTTGTACGGTATGGTGCCGTTCCAAGCTTTCCGAAGCACCCTTCATTCGTACGGTGCTTTCTCGTGTGGCTCCGGACGATGCGGGAGGGTGAGATCGTCATTCCAAGTCTGAGGTGGCATGTCCGATGTGACGTTCCTTCTGGATCCTAAGGTCGATGCCCGCACTGACATGCCTGCTGACCACATCCACATGGGCGATGCCAAAATATATCCTATCAATATGTACTCCACTAACTGAAACTTCTGGTTATCGATGTGTTTGAAGTATCTTCACAAATATACAATTCAGCTATCAATCACTTGTGAAACGTGTAAATGTACTCCAACTCTTTCAGTGTATTCCTCGTTGTTTCTTCCTCATATGTGAAAATGTATATTCATGTGTACATGATAGTACTATAATGCACCTACCAACAAAACATGGGATAATATTATATTGGATCATTTTAACATTTAATATAGTTGTAGTGTTTTTTTATCTGAACGAAAATACTATAATGATGTTTAAAAACAGTAAAACTAATTTTTTATTACTTGAAATTCCCTCCTATTGTGCATATATTGCTCATAATTGATTGTTTAATCGTATAAAGTTCAGTGTGGTGTTTTGTTTATTGCTGATAATTAGAATAATGATTGTGACATTTCCTTACATGAAATAGCTAAATGTAAGTTTTATCATACTTCTCAATGCAAATTATGTCAATATCAATTTTAAAGTCCAAGATATTTATACGTTAATATTGTATGTCATTAAAAAGTGTCTTATTAACCTCAGGATATTTATACTTCTTGACATTGTTACACTATTTTCTATAACTGATTAAATACACTATAATGACTTCTTATCACTTGAAACCAAGGTATTAGTGTATTATTACTTCAGAAACGATTATTTAGATGTTGATATAATTATTTATATATGATGATTCTCTTCCGAATGATATATTCTCTGATCTCGACATGTTAATATGGAAGCAGAGGTGTTCTACCTTCTTAGTTAATAAAAAGTGACTCATCCCAAAGACAACAACAATCAATTAGGTGGCATAAAACAATAATATATAGGAATATTAGGATGCATAATTTTGATTTTGTTTTGAAAAAAAAATTTCTTTTATCTGAGCGCACCATCATCGAATCCTAAATCTATCGTAATATTGATTTATAAGGAGAATTAGACTCATCTTCTCTTCTCTTTTTATTTTTTATTAAATCATTTAAATCATTATTATGATCGATAGATTCATAGATAAAAAAAAAAGAGAGAATATATGTAATCTCTCATGACTTTTGGATAATCTATTAGGAAAAATCTGGTTGCAACGAAATTCGTAGTCTCCTTTCTGGTAATATTAAATGAAGTGGGTGATCCTTGCTTTGCATCATAGGAGTCCAACAAGTAACTACTAGAAAGAAAAGCAACGTATAAGAAAGAGGAGTTTCTAAGGTAAGCTGAAAGTGGTGATGTTCGAGGTGCATCTGTGTTTGGAAGCGAATCTCTATAAAGCACAGTATAGGTATAGGTTTCTATCGAATACAAGTTTTGAGAAGAAGCAGTTAGGTTTAGGCACCACTTCTCTTCTATTGTAGAGCTCTTAATGCCTCGACTTTCACGTATCCACACATTTATATACTTGCGGCATGTCTAGGTATTCAATTATTGTATATTCATCATGTGTCTTTAATCCCTAGAAGGTTATGTCTTTTTATATATGAGAGCAAAGGATATAGGATAAGTAATTAGGAGAGTTTTTCTCATCAAGATCATCTCCTAAGGAATCCTACCAAACTTCCTTTTTATTAGTCAATTATCGTATTAGAATTCAATCATATCCATAATATATCTTACCTAACTAAATAGGGTCACATAATCTAATATTCTCCACTTGGCCCATTAATTTGTAAGATACAAAAGGTTTCAAAATAAAAAATAAATGAAATAAAATTTATTTCAAAATAATTTTATCCAATTGGATTCTAATTTTTTTGAAAATCATTTGCACGTGTACATTAATTTTATAATACAAACCAACAAGTCCAATAAATATAATAATACTATATTAAGTCTGACTAGCAATGCTAGTCATAGCAGTTGTATGTCATCAATGACATACTTCTTTTTATGTAGCACAACAATGCTAGCCCTTCCTAATGCAATTCAAAATGACTTTTGTGATTTCTCTTATCAAAACAATTTTATCATCACATTCAACTATAATATATATATACATAAATTTGAACAGAATAGTAGAAATAAATAACTTTAAGTACGTAAACAATAATGTCAATTATAGTATCTCAGCAAACAAGCATCATCATATTTTTTTTATGGATTGCTCATAAATCCAAT
The DNA here is from genome assembly GCA_001649415.1 of Musa itinerans. Lineage (NCBI taxonomy): Eukaryota > Viridiplantae > Streptophyta > Magnoliopsida > Zingiberales > Musaceae > Musa > Musa itinerans. The sequence goes on along the minus strand of LVTN01001887.1, from coordinate 8,733 downwards.
CATAAGAACATGTTCTTTCAAACACTTTAAGTTGTAAGTGTTGAGCGAATGACTCAGCAACCAATATAGTAAAATTTAAGTTATTAATTGATATTAATTATTTTTAAAATTTTTTCTCTAATCATCAAGTACTTTATACTATAATGCATAGAACTATAATAGTACTTGTTATTTTTAGAGAAGCAAACTACTACGATATATCACAAAATATCTTCAGTGATTTGGTAATTAAATCTAACCACACCAAGTCTTGAGATAAAATTTTGCAGTCATGAAGTTCAATTAGTGGCCTCAAAACATGTCATAAAATCAACTTACATTATCAATAACATAATAATATATTACTTTATATTTTTCCTTATAAATTATCCCTCCAATTGATAAATATAAATCGTAAAGTGGACTTCCTATTATCGATGCAATTTATAAAATCAACACTTGAAAAATACGATCATTTCAAGCTGATCTAATATATATATATATATATATATATAATCCATCATCCTTTTCAGATATCTTATTACTTTCTTTACAATCATTTAGTATTTTCATTCCTTAGCAACTCTAGTATTAATCTAGTATTTTAACTACAAAACTGATATGTGATATATTATATGCTTGAGCATATAATAGACTTTTAACTATGCATACATAAAGAATATTTTTCTTTATCTGATTCTTCTCAAAGTCATTTTAAAAATACTTATTTTGACTAAAACTTTTATCTTTATCATTTATTGAACAAGGCTGTATATTAAATCTCTCAACTCAATCAATATATCTTTTCTAAAACATTCCTAATAATCATTGAGATATATCCTTGAATATCTCATAAGATGCCTCATTTATATCAACCATCTTAAAATTCTTAGTGAGAATTTTTTTAGTTTAGTATAATAAACTTGTTGAATCTCAGATTTTGATGATGAAACCAATTGATAGGTATTTATGATTTAATCTGTGTTTTGAGTGACGTAGGATGCTTCGATCAGGATGAGACAATTAAAGCAGGAAGAATCATGTTAGGCCGGGGGAAAACATGTCAGAAGATTGGACGTTGAGCCGGTGGATCAGTCGACGTATCGACAGAAGGCTTCGGGCCATGGATTCGGGCATCGGGCCAGGAAGAGCGGATATTGCACCATGGATATCGGAGTTGCGGAGTCAATTGGCCGATTGGGTAATAGGCCGCAAGAGAGGACGATGCACCGAAGAATCGGATGAAGCGTCGAGGGACCAATGACATACCGGACAACATGATTAATGCTTAGTATTAATTGTCTAGATCGAAGTGTGTTTTACATGTGCAGGATTAACTACGATAGCAAGGCATAAAGCAAAGTGAAGTCTCAGAGTCAAGAAGGCAATTTCGTTGGGAGTTCGAGAGTTCGTCAGAAGTCCAAACGTTCGTCGGATGTTCTGTAAGAACCAACCGAGAAGTCCAGGTGCTTGCCAAAGAAGCTCATCGGAACCCGCCAAGAAGATCATCGTGAAGTCCAGGAGCTTGCCGGGACTCCGCTGGAACATTATCGAGAGATTGTCGGAAGATCGCCGGAAGCTCGACGGAAGAAACTAGATTTATAGAATTGTTTAGCTTAGAATATGTCTTAGGAATCGTAGTTAGCACGTAATTGTGATTGGATTTGGGCCAACTCAATTAGGGGCCAGTTGGGCCCATGTAAGGACTGTGTTGGGCCCAATGAGAGGCCCAAATAGTGTCCCAAGAAGTGGTACCGTTGTGGCGCAGTCTTCGAGACTATGTCAGGCGGTGGTACCGCCAGTTTAGGCGGTGGTATCGCCTAGCACAAGCGATGGTATTGCCCGTATCTAGGAAACCCGGGATGAGATATTTTTAGACTCCAAGTTTGAATCAACTTGAGGCCTATAAATACCCCTCTCATCCCTGGTTAACTTACACAAGAATTGAGAGTAAAAGGGAAATAAAATGCTACTGCAATCTTGTGTGAACTCCTCTCAAGATTCTAAATGTTAGAATAATTTGAGAGAGGAGTGAGTGGGGGTGTAAGGATTATCTCCTAAACCCGGTAAAAGGAGAATCGAGTTGTAAAAGGTTGTTGGTCTTCGCCTATTGAAGGAAGGCCGATAGTGGATGCCGGTGGCCTCGATGGAAGAGGAATCGGCGAAGTGGATGTAGGTCACGACGACCGAACCACTCTAAAATCTGGTTTGCATTTACTTCTTACTATTTATCTTTATTGCAAACTAAATTCCTCCTTCACTACGTTTCCATACAATTTCAAGTTAACATCTTTACGAAAGCGATTTTATCACAACGAAGTTTTTAAACCAACATTATTTTATCGTTGCACTAATTCACCCCCCCTCTTAGTGCCGCTCTTGATCATAACAAAACCAAGATCACTACTAGCAAGCAAAATATTACATATATAAAAAATTAATATAATAAACTTGCTCCCACTGATCTTTATATATGAATACTGATCAATAATTTTTTTCTTAAATCTGAATGAAGTAATGATATCAAGAAACTTGATATGTCATTATTTATAAGCATGTTTAAGGATATAAATAGATTTTCTAAATTTACATATCAAATTTTATATATTTTTTATTTTATCTGTGAATCATTTAGGGTAACCCATATAAATCTAGATCCCAATCAGAAAACTTGTTTTCACATCCTTATGATAGAACTCATAGTGAGTCACTAATATCATGATGATTCTTAATGAGTTCATTTAAAAATTGTTGAATCTCGGATTTTGATGATGAAGTCAATTGTCATTTGTTATCTAATCCATATGTTGAGATAAGTGTGCAGGATTAACTACGATGAAAGTAAGACATGCAGCAGGAGTTGCGCCGGAGTCAAGACTATGATCACGTTGGGAGTTCGAGAGTTCGACGGAAGTCCGGGCGGTCGTCGGAGGTTCTGCGGGAACAAATCCGAGAAGTCCAGGAGCTTGCCAAAGAAGCTCGTCGGAACTCGCCAAGTGGATCGTCGCAAGTCCAGGAGTTTGCCGGAAGTCCGTAGGAGCATCGCCGAAGGTTCGTCGGATGTTCGCCGGAAGATCGCCGGAAGCTCACCGGAAGACA
>LVTN01001886.1:6732-20705 GCA_001649415.1 Musa itinerans | reverse complement strand
TTTTTAACTTCATTCAAGTTAGTTCACAATGGCTTTCCTCCTTCATGCAAATCGTTAATGACAAATAAAAAAGAAAGAAGTAATGAAAGCTATCTTCATGTGATGTTTGTTTGAAAAATTTGTATGAATGATATCTTACCACTTATTGTTGAAAAATGATATGAATCTTTTTATGACATGAATCTTTACCACACTTGTTACTATGCTTGAAATACGCTTGAATCGTTCTCCTTTTTGTTGATGACAAAGGGGGAGAAATATGTGATACATTAATGATAGAATTGCTATGATTACTATGATTGCTATACATTTGAAATGTTTGCATTAATGATAAGATATCACAATCTTACATTGCAATTTTATAATGTTGATATCTTGCCATGTGATGAATTGCTATGATTGCCATATTTGCATATTAAGAGCTTACATTGTAATTTTATAAATTGATATCTTACCATGTGATGAATTACTACGATTGCTATCCTTCATATTTGAAATATAATACTTGAAAATGGATGTCAATCATTGATATCATTTTCAGAGAGATACATCATGATAGGAATCATGATAGGGGTATTGATAAGTTTAAATGAACTTAACTTATTAATATGTCTCTTGAATTCAAAGGCTTTGAATTCAAGAATGACTTATCTCAAGTATGACATATAGATAGGGGGAGTGAAGGTTAACTCCATCATCAATTGATTGTCATCATCAAAAAGGGGGAGATTATTGAATCTCGAATTTTGATGATGAAGTCAATTATCATTTGTTTATCTAATCTATATGTTGAGATAAGTGTGCAGGATTAATTACGATGGCAGTAAGATATGCAACAGGTGTTGAGCAGGAGTCAAGACTAAGATCACGTTGGGGGTTCGAGAGTTCATCGGAAGTCCGGACGGTCGTCGGAGGTTCTGCGGGAACAATCTGAGAAGTCCAGGAGCTTGCCAAAGAAGCTCGTCGGAATGCACCAAGAGGATTGTCACAAGTCTAGGAGTTTGCCGGGAGTCCGTCGGAGCATCGCCGAGGGTTCGTCGGAAGCTCGCCGGAAGAAGCGATTGACGCACCGGAACACGATTTGCAGTATTAATGCCTTTATTGTCATAGTTAGCATGAAGATTAAGTTAAGATTGGGAGGTGATCCCATTAACTTAATCTGGGGCCAATTGGGCCGTTAACAGACCCAAATTGGGCTGAATGGATCAGCCTATTCAGACCCATAATTCCTGACCGGTGGTGGCACTACCTAGGAGACTCGGTCTCCTAAGAGTTCTGGGCAGTTGAACCGCCCTTGTCAAGTAGTGGTACTGCTGATAGTTATTACTGCTAGTGGTGGTATCGCCCTAGCCAGGCAGTGATACCGCCTGAGCTCGGTTTCTGAACGAAGTCAGGTGGTAGTACTGCCCAGACTGAGTGGTAGTACCGCTCAGTGATAGTTGACAAGTGGTAGTACCGCCCAGTTATGGCGGTGGTACCACTAGGACCCCGGAAATCCGGAAGATGACACTTTTGAGCTCCAAATTCAAACTGATTGGGGCTTATATAAACCCCACCCTTTCCTGCATGAAAGGATACCGAAAGCTTGCTTTTATTCTGAGTATTTGAGAGCTTAAAAGTGTTGTAAAAGGCTAGAAGTTCTTCTCCCTCTTTCTTTTTAAGTGTTGATCATTCAAGAGAGGAGTGAAAATTTGTAAGGGTTATCTCATAAGTCCGTCAAAAGGAGAAAAGCTGTAAAAGGGTTGTTGGCCTTCGCCTATTGAAGGAAGGCCTCTAGTGGTCACCCCCCCCCCTTTTAGTGCTCTTGATCCTAACAAGTGGTATCGCCAGTACCCCGAAATTTGGGGATGTGACACTTTTTAGCTCTAATTCTAAAGCCATTGGGACCAATCAATACCCCACCCTTTTCTGTGTGAAAAGGCTTGAAAGTGTTAACATAATATTGAATTTTTGGGGTGTTAAAGTGTTGTAAAAGTATAAGAGTCCTCATCCCTTTCGAAGTGTTGAGATCATTCAAGAAAGGTGTGAGGCTTGTAAGGGTTATCGGAGAAGAGGAGCCAACGAACACTGAGCAAGTTGCTCACTATGCACTAATGGCTATCGGAGATGAGGTAAGCAGTTCATTGGATGCAAATTTATCTTTTGATGAACTACTAAGTGCTTTTCATGATTTATTTGATGAATGTAAATTAGTTAGTAAAAAATATAAGTTGTTGAAAAAGGAGCATGCTTCTCTTGTTAGTGATTTTGATGACTAAAAATTGAGCATGATGATAGTTTTGCTCCTTGCACAAAATGTGATGAATTAGAAATGCTTAGAAAGAAAAATTTGCAACTACATGAAACCTTAGAAAAATTTGAAATAGGTAGCAAATCTTTAAACATGATTCTTGCAAGTAAGAATCATGTTCATAGAAGAGATAGAATCAGCTTCGTGAGTAACACTCATAAAAATCCAACCATCTTTGTTAAAGGCCCAACTTTGCATGTTTCACCCCGAAACAAATGCAACTTTTGTTTCAAATTTGGGCATGTTGCTTATCAATGTCCATTTAAGAGATGTAGTCCACACAAATTAATTTGGGTTTGTAAAGGAACTGTAAAGAACTCTATGCAAAATAATAAGTTAAGTCGATCGATTTTTGAGACACCCAAGGTCAAATGGGTACCTAAAAATCATCCTTTTTTGTAGAAATGTTCACCATCACAAGCTAGGAGCAAGAGATAGTACCTTGATAGTGGATGCTCAAGGCATATAAATGGAGACCCATCTCAATTCTCTAAGATCTCTAGCCTAGATGAAGGGTATGTCACATTCAGAGATAACAATAATGGTAAAATCATTGGCAAAGGAGCCATAGGTAACAAATCCAACTTCTTTATTGAAGATGTGTTATTGGTTGATGGCTTAAAGTATAATCTCTTAAGCATTAGTCAATTGTGTGATAAAGGATACATCATTAGATTTAAATCCAATGCTTACATCATTGAAAAACCACACAAAAACACATCTATGATTGCCCTAAAACAAAATAATGTATAAATTATCGACATTGATGATCTTTGTAATGAAATGTGATTTTCGGTTTTGAATGACGATACTTGGCTTTGGCATAGGAGATTAGGTCATGCTAGCAGGAAACTAATCTCTCAAATTGCATCTAAAGAACTTGTAAGAGGAATTCCTTATATTAAGTTCATCAAAGATAATGTATGTGATGAATGTCAACTAGAAAAACAAATAAAATGTAACTTCAAACCAAAGAACCAAATAAGCACCTCTATACCATTGTAATTGATCTATATGGACATGTTCAGACCAATTACTACATCAATCCTAGGAGGTAGCAAATACGCATTTGTAATTGTGGATGATTATAGTAGATACACATGGACTTACTTTTTGGCACACAAAATGATTGCTTTAAGTATTTCTCCAAGTTTTGTAAACTTGTTCAAAATGAAAAGGGTTTTATGATTTTATCAATTCGAAGTGATCACGGTGATAAATTTCAAAACCGTGATTTCTAAGAATTTTGTGGATCTAATGGATACAACCACAACTTCTCTACTCCAAGAAATCCTCAACAAAATGGAGTAGCAGAAAGAAAGAATAGAAACTTATAAGAAATGACAAGAACCATGTTAAACGAACATAGCCTACCCAAATATTTTTGGGCTGAAGCCATAAATACAGCATGCTATGTCATTAATAGGGTTCTAGTAAGACCATTACTTTCCAAAACTCCTTATGAGTTATGGAACAACAAAAAACCTAATGTTTCATATTTTAAAGTTTTCGGATGTAAATGCTTTATCTTAAATGAAATAGATGCCTTAGGTAAATTTGATGCAAAATCCGATAAAAGAATTTTTCTTGGCTATTCCTCGATTTCTAAGGCCTTTCATATTTTTAAAAAAAGAACTTTGGTTATAGAAGAGTCTCTTCATGTTATTTTTAATGAAGTTTTCGAAGTTAAGAAAAATGATATTGATGATGATGTTGATTTTGATGCTTTGAATTTAAATGAAACCCTTTCTCCAAGTAGCAACTTGGATGCATCTTCTTCCGAAACATCCTTACCCAAGGAATGGAAATATGTAGATGCACATCCTAAGGAGCTAATCATAGGAGACACATCAAGAGGGGTTCAAACTCGTTCCTCTCTTAAGAATTTTTGTGCAAACGCCGCTTTTCTCTCCTAAATTGAACCTAAATACATTGATGAGGCATTGAAAGATGATTCATGGGTCATCGCAATGCAAGAAGAGTTAAATCAATTTGAGAGAAATAAGGTATGAAAGCTTGTTTCAAGGCCAAATGACCATTTAGTTATTGGTACTAAATGGGTCTTTAGAAACAAGCAAGATGAATTTGGTATCGTGGTTAGAAACAAGGCTAGATTAGTGGCCAAGGGTTTTAACCAAGAAGTTTATGTTGAAGTTTATGTTAATGGCTTTATTTCCGAAGAAGTTTATGTTGAATAATCTTCTGGATTTGAGAATGATAATTTCCCTAATCATGTGTTTAAATTGACTAAAGCTCTATATGGATTGAAACAAGCCCCAAGGGCTTGGTATGAGAGACTTAGCTCCTTTCTTATTCAAAGTAATTGCTCTAAAGGCAAAGTCGATACTCCATTGTTTATTAAAAATTTTGAAAATAATTTTCTTATTGTTCAAATTTATATCGATGATATTATTTTTAGTTCTACAAATGAATCTCTATATGAATCATTTGCTAAAAGTATGAGCCTCGAATTTGAAATGAGCCTAATGGGGGAACTAACCTTCTTTTTAGGCTTACAAATCAAATAACTTAATGATGGAATTTTTATTAGCCAAACAAAATATGCATTAGACTTGCTAAAATGATTTAATATAGATAGTTCAAAAGCTATCAACACTCCTATGAGTACCACCACTAAGTTAGACATTGACGAAAGTGGAGAAAGCTTTGATAAAAAACTTATAGGGGTATGATATGTAGTTTACTATACCTCACCGCAACTAGACCGGACATCATGTTTAGTTTTAGACTTTGTGCTAGATTTCAATCTAATCATAAGATATCTTATCTTAAAGCAGCTAAAAGAATTCTTAGATATCTTAAAGGAACCACTAATATAGGATTATGGCATCCAAAATCCAAGAACTTTGAACTAATTGCTTATGCTGATGCGGATTTTGCTGGATGTAAAATAGATAGAAAAAGTACATCCGAAATTTATCAATTCTTAGGTCATGCACTTGTCTCTTGATTTTCCAAGAAGCAAAACTCGGTTGCACTATCTACAATTAAGAAGAGTTAAATCAATTTGAGAGAAATAAGGTATGAAAGCTTGTTTCAAGGCCAAATGACCATTTAGTTATTGGTACTAAATGGGTCTTTAGAAACAAGCAAGATGAATTTGGTATCGTGGTTAGAAACAAGGCTAGATTAGTGGCCAAGGGTTTTAACCAAGAAGTTTATGTTGAAGTTTATGTTAATGGCTTTATTTCCGAAGAAGTTTATGTTGAATAATCTTCTGGATTTGAGAATGATAATTTCCCTAATCATGTGTTTAAATTGACTAAAGCTCTATATGGATTGAAACAAGCCCCAAGGGCTTGGTATGAGAGACTTAGCTCCTTTCTTATTCAAAGTAATTGCTCTAAAGGCAAAGTCGATACTCCATTGTTTATTAAAAATTTTGAAAATAATTTTCTTATTGTTCAAATTTATATCGATGATATTATTTTTAGTTCTACAAATGAATCTCTATATGAATCATTTGCTAAAAGTATGAGCCTCGAATTTGAAATGAGCCTAATGGGGGAACTAACCTTCTTTTTAGGCTTACAAATCAAATAACTTAATGATGGAATTTTTATTAGCCAAACAAAATATGCATTAGACTTGCTAAAATGATTTAATATAGATAGTTCAAAAGCTATCAACACTCCTATGAGTACCACCACTAAGTTAGACATTGACGAAAGTGGAGAAAGCTTTGATAAAAAACTTATAGGGGTATGATATGTAGTTTACTATACCTCACCGCAACTAGACCGGACATCATGTTTAGTTTTAGACTTTGTGCTAGATTTCAATCTAATCATAAGATATCTTATCTTAAAGCAGCTAAAAGAATTCTTAGATATCTTAAAGGAACCACTAATATAGGATTATGGCATCCAAAATCCAAGAACTTTGAACTAATTGCTTATGCTGATGCGGATTTTGCTGGATGTAAAATAGATAGAAAAAGTACATCCGAAATTTATCAATTCTTAGGTCATGCACTTGTCTCTTGATTTTCCAAGAAGCAAAACTCGGTTGCACTATCTACAATTAAAGCCGAATACATATCTGCGAGTGTATGTTGTGCACAAGTTATATAGATGAAAAATACATTAGAAGATTATAAGATACACCTTAAGAACATTCCCATAAAATGTGATAACACAAGTGTAATATGTTTAACGAAAAATTATATTCAACACTCTAAAACTAAACATATTGACATTATGCATCACTTTATATGAGATCATGTCAATAATCATGATGTAATCCTAGAGTTTATTGATATGAAACATCAATTAGCTGACATCTTTACAAAACCTTTAAGTAAAGAATAATTTGATTTTATTAGAAGAGAATTAGGAATGTTAAATTGTCTGAATGCATGAATTTGTTATATTTCTTTTCCAGACTATCCTTCTCTTAATGTATTTCATGAATGCCCCTTTCATGACTCTATTTCATTTTTTTCTTCCTTGGTATCAAGTTTACTCCATACCCTTCCTCCATCACTTAATGATTTTTGATACACTTAATCACTTCATGGATTTTATTGACAAATACATCTCTTATGGGCTTATCTCTTGTAATTTTTAATGAGAAACAAATTTGACTTATGAATTTCTTTTTCATATGATGCTCCTCTCCTTAGTTTTCTCATGAAAGATGAATTTTATAAATTCCAATAGATATCTTAATCCTTGAAAGATAAATTTTAGTATGTGATAATCACTTGCAAGAATGGGGATTTGATTTCGTATGATCCTTTTCATGAATCCCTTCTCTTTGATTAAAGCATGTTTTAATGAAAACTTATTTAGTGTTTTTGACTTCACAAATTTGGTTCTTAATAGATTTCCTCCTTTCTTCCTCTTCTTCATGCAAAGTTTTTGATGACAAAAGGGAAAAGTTGATGAAATTTATCTCTTTAATGTTTATAAATTTTTGATGTTGATGCATGAATTTTTACCACACTTACATTGTTGAATTATCCTCCTTTTTGTTGATGACAAAGGGGGAGAAATAATACCAAAATATGGTAAATTGATGACAAAATTAGCATTGTATGCATGCTTATCATAAATACTTGTATGTGTTGTGAATGCTTGAAATATGATTGGTATCGTCAAATGCAAATGATTGAAACATATTAAAATGTGACATGATTACTTACAAATATTTTAATTCTTAGTATCATGCTTGATTTTGTATCAAAATGATAAATGTCTATCATTATGATGAAATATTGTAATTACCATGCTTTATTTCATATTGGAATCATGCCTCGCTTTGATGAATTGTCATTTTTTAAAACATGAATCTTGAAAATTTCATATTTGAAATTTGATTGTTTATCATCTTTCCATATTGGACTCAAAAATGGATGTCATTTTCATTCGAAGCATGATATAATTTTTATTATATCATGATATAATTTTTACATTTTACATTTTTATTTTTACTAGCTAATTTAAAAACAACTCATGAAAAAAAAATCATCAAGTAATTTCAAAATAAAATAAAGGAGTTTCGTTTTAGTTGTTTACCTCATTATCGAAAGCCATTAAGGCGTAGTTTGCCACTTCGTCTTCATCGATTTGCCCCTCATCTTCGGATGCACTCATTTTGTCCCAATTTGTGTTCTTTTTAAGTTTATTTTTATTTTTTGATTTTTTTTTAAGAACTTTCTTGTCAAGAGTGTAAAGTCATTATCATAGTCCTCATCACTTGAATTTTCCTTCAAGTGGTCTTCATGAGTTCTTAATATCATATCATTCTTATTCTTTGGAAGGTTATTCTCAAGCTCTTAATGAGCATTGTAAGTCATCTCATTGGTCATTAATGACCTGATAAGTTCTTCGAGAGGGAAAGTATTCAAATTCTTAGCCTCTTGAATGACTGTTACTTTAGAATCCAAATTTTTAGAAAGTGAACACAAAATTTTATTAACAAGTTTAAGATTCGAAAAACTTTTACGAAGTACTTTTAGACTATTGATGTCATCCGTAAAACGGGTGTACAAGTCTTTAATAGTCTCGCTTGATTTCATTCAAAATAGTTCAAAATCATACATCAAAAGATTAATCTTCAAATCTTTTACTCTACTAGTGCCTTCGTGTGTGGTTTCAAGAGTGTGCCAAATATCAAAAGCTGTTTCGCAAATAGAAACCAGATTAAACTCATTCTTGTCTAAGGCGCAAAATAAGGCATTCATAGCCTTTGCATTTAAAAAGAAAGTCTTCTTCTTCAAATTATTCCAATGGTTCATTGGAAGATAAGACCTTTGAAAACTAAATTTGACTATATTCCATAAATTGAGATTCAACGAAAGCAAGAAAACTTTCATTCGAGTTTTCCAATATGTGTAGTCTGTTCTATTGAACATGGGATGACGAATGAGAGAGTGACTCTCTTGAAAGCCAAAAAGAGCTATTTCTCTTTGGGTGTTAAACCAAATGAGAAAAATGAGGCTCTGATACCAACTGTTAGGAATGAGTCGACACTAAGAGGGGGGTGAATTAGTGCAGCGGTAAAAACATTGATTTGAAAATTCTTCGTTCGATAAAAATCGATTTTGGAAATGTGCTTGACTTGAAAATACTTACGTAAGCATGTAATGAGGAAGTGGAGCAATGAGAGTAAAGAAGGGCAGTTTGCCATAAATGTAAATTGTAAGAAGTAAATGCAAACCGAGTTATAGTGGTTCGATCATTGTGACCTACATCCACTCCACTGATTCCTCTTCCGTCGAGGCCACCGGCATCCACTAATGGTCTTCCTTCAATAGGTGAAGACCAACTATCTCTTTACAACTCTATTATCTTTTTGACAAGGCTCAGGAGAGAACCTTTACAAGTTTCACACCTCTCTTAGAATGAACTCTAAACTCTAAGAGGTTGAGGGGGACACTCAACACTTTTCTAGCTTTTTCAACTATTTTTTATGAAGGATTCTTTTCCTCTTTCTACCCAATTCTTGCTATCCTAAGCAAGAAAGATGGGTATTTATAGGTCCTAAATAGATTCAAATTTGGAGCTCAAAATTTAAATTTCCGAGATTTTAGGGTACGGAGGGAGGTATCACCGCCTACAGACTGACATTGGGCGGTACTACCACCTAGGAGACTGTGTTTGGGGGGTCGTTTAGACTGGCGGTACCACCGCCTGAAAGCCTCGGAGATTGAGTTTTCCAACTCATAGGCAGTTCTACCACCAATTCTGGCGATGCCATCGCTTGGCCCAACATTTGGGTCATTGAATGAGCCTCCCAATGAGCCTAAATCACTCCCAATTTAGGCCCAATTGTCCTCTAATTGAGTTGGCATTGTTTTACCCCAATACCGACTCAATTAGACCTAAACTAACTCGATCTAGGCAAATTATTACAAGCACTAATCATGTGTTATCCGGCATGTCATTGGTTCTTTCGGCGCTTCATCCGATCTTTCGACGCATCGTCCCCTTTTGTGGCCTTTGCCCAATCGGCATGTTAACCTCCGCAACTCCGATCTTCTTAGCATAATGTCCGATCTTCAAGGCCCGATACCTGAATTCACGTCCCATAGCCTTTTGCCGACACGTCGACCGTTCCTCTGGCCTGACGTCCAATCTTTTGACATATTTCCTCTAGCCCAACATGATTCTTCCTTCTTTAATCAATTTTCCTCTCCTTAGCCCTACGTCGCTCAAACACACATTAGATTGAAAACACATCAATTGATTTCTTTTTCAAAATCTGAGATTCAACATAATGATGCACAAACATATTGAAATAAGATTGATACTTTACCTTTATCATGATGTGAAGATTGATAAAAAGGGAAAAAAATTATAACATTGTATTCTTCCCTTCTATTTGACAATGACATAGGGGGAACAAATTTTGCTAGCTTGCTAGCTAGCTTGCATACTTCAAGAAGAAGCAAAAAGCTTCCTCATCTCAAAATATGCAAAAATTTTATCAACTTTCATATGTGTAAAATTTGCTAGCTCACAAATTGTGAGGAGAAAAACTTGCTTGCTTGCTTGAACATCTAAAGAGAAGCAAAAATTGCAAATGTACATATCGCAAAAAGAGGCAAAACTTATTAGTTTGCTCATCTCAAAAGCAAAAGTGCTATCTTGCCTATCTCAAGAAGCAAAACTTGCAACTTGCACATTGCAAAAGGAAGCAAGAATCACTAGCTTGCACACTTCAACAAGAATGCTATCTTGCATTTGTTTTTGAAAACTTGCTAGCTTGCATGCTCTAAAATGATATAAAATTTGCTAGCTTGCCTATCTTAAGAAGCAAAAATGCAAACTTGTAAAATTTACAATCTTGCACATCTTCAAAATTAATGATGATTTCATGATTATGTATGTTGTAAGGAGATGAACAAATATGCTAGCTGTATGTTGTAAAACTTGCATATTGTAAAAATTGCTAGCTTGTAATCTAAAGAGAAGCAAAAAGTTGTTATCTCAAGAAAAACAAACATGCTAAACTTGCACATCTTTAATTATTGCTAGCTTGCATAATGATAAAATTGGAGATTATGTTTATTATGCAATGATTAGAACTTGTATGTCTAAACACTTGAAAGTTGCACTTCTCCTTTTTTGTTGATGACAAAAGGGGGAGAAGTATGATGATGTTATACATAAGTTTTATGATAACATGTTGCTTGGATTTTTGAATCCAAGAGTTATATCAATATGACATATTGATAGGGAGAGTTAAGGATAACTCCGTCATCAATTGGTTGTCATCATAAAAAAAGGGAAATTTATTGAATCTCGAATTTTGATGATGAAACCAATTGATAGTGTTTATGATTTGATCTATGTTTTGAGTAACGTAGGAAGCTTCGATCAGGATGAGACAATTAAAGCAGGAAGAATCATGTTGGGCCAATGGAACATGTTAGAAGATTGGATGTCGAGCCGGAGGATCGGTCGACGTATCGACAGAAGGCTTCGGGCCATGATTTGGGCATCGGGCCAAGAAGAGCAAAAATTGTGCTAAGGAAATCAGAGTTGCGGAGGTCAACTAGCCGATTGGGCAATAGGCTGCAGGAGATGACAATGCGCTGAAGAATCGGACGAAGCATCAATGGACTAATGACATGACGGACAACATGATTCATACTTTGTAATAATTGTCTAGATCGAAGTAAGTTTTATTTGTGCATGATTAACTATGATAGTGATCAAGGCATAAAGCAAATGAAGTCCCGAGTCAAAAACGAGATATTATAGGGAGTTCGAGAGTTCGTCAAAAGTCCAAACGTTCGTCGGAAGTTCTATCAGAATCGACCGACAAGTCTAGGAGCTTGCCAAAGAAGCTCATCGAAACTCGCCAAGAAGATCATCGTGAAGTCCAGGAGCTTACTGGGAGTTCATTGGAACATTGCCGAGAGATCGTCGGAAGTTTGCCGGAAGATCACTATAAGAAACCTAACCTAAGAGGACTGGATTTGCTTAGTGTATGCCTTAAATTTCATAGTTAGTATATAATTAGGATTAGAATTGGGCCAACCCAATTAGGGGACAGTTGGGGCCAAGTTTGGGCTATGTTGGGCCAAGAGAAAGGCCCAAACAATGACTAAATATATGAAACCGTCGTGGCACAATCTCCGAGAATGTGTTAGGTGGTGGTACCGCTAATCTGGGCAGTGGTACCACCCAGATATAGTCTCTAAGAGACTATCAAGCAGTGGTACCACTAGACTGGGTGGTGGTACTGCCCATTGTCAGGGTAGTGGTACCACTAGACTATAAAGTTTCTCTCCTGAGCCTATAAAAGGAGAATAGAGTTGTAAAAGGTGGTTGGCCATCGCCTATTGAAGGAAGACCGATAGTGGATGCCGGTGGCCACGATGGAGGAAAAATCAGGAGTGGATGTAGGTCACGACGACCGAACCACTATAAACTCGGTTTGCATTTACTTCTTGCAATTTACATTTATAGCAAACTGCCTCTCCTCCTTACTGTGCTTTTACTATGCCTATGCTCGCATATGCTTTCAATTTTATGTATCTTTCCGAGATCGGTTTTAATCGTACGAAAGAGATTTTCCGAAACCGACATTTTTACCACTGTACTAATTCACCCCTTGCTCTTAGTGCCAACTTGTTCCTAACAATTCACCCCCCCTCTTAGTGCTGACTCGATCCTAACACCCCTATCTTATTGGATATCCAATAAGCCCCTGAATTATTGGATCCCATAGATGATATCCAATAAAAGCTAATAAGATATTATTGGGGAGAGACCCACTAATCTAATAGGCTTAGGTAATTGGATAGAGATCCAGTACCCAATAGGGCAGCATCCATTAGGGTTAACTGGGGGCCTCTATAAATAGGAGGGAACTAAATGCCCATAGGTTGGGGCTTCTTGTTGAATCTCGGATTTTAATGATGAAGTCAATTGTCATTTGTTTATCTAATCTATATGTTGAGATAAGTGTGCAGGATTAACTATGATGGCAGTAAGACATGCAGCAAGTGTTGAGCCAGAGTTAAGACCAAGATCACGTTGGGGGTTCGAGAGTTCATCGGAAGTCCGGACAATCGTTGGAGGTTCTACGGGAACAATCCGAGAAGTCTAGGAGCTTGCCAAAGAAGCTCATCATAACTCGCCAAGAGGATCATCGCAAGTATAGGAGTTTGCCGGCAGTCCGCCGGAGCATCGCCGAGGGTTTGTCGGATGTTCACTGGAAGTTCGCCGGAAGCTCGCCGAAAGAAGCGATTGACGCACCGGAACACGATTTGCAGTATTAATGTCTTTATTGTCGTAGTTAGCATGAAGATTAAGTTAGGATTGGGAGGTGATCTCATTAACTTAATCTGGGACCAGCTAGGCCCTTAACAGAAACAAACTGGGCCGAATAGATTGGCCTATTCGGACCTAGAATTCCTGGCCAACGATGGCACCACCAGGGCCGACGGTGGCACCGCCCAAGAGACTCGATCTCCCAAGAGTTCTAAGCGGTTGAACCGCCCTTGTCAGGCGGTGAAACCGTCGGCAGTTATTACTGCCAGTAGTGGTATCGCCCCTGCTAGGCGGTGGTATCGCCTGAGCTTGGTCTCCGAGCGAAGTTAGGTGGTAGTACCACCCAGATTGAGCGATAGTACTACTCCGTGACAATTGACAAGCGATAGTACTGACCAGTTATGGTGGTGGCACCGCCAGCACCCCGAAAATCTAGGAATTGACACTTTTGAGCTCCAAATTCAAATTGATTGGGGCCTATATAAACCCCATCCTTTCCTGCATAAAAGGGTACCAAAAGCTTGCTTTTATTCTGAGTATTTGAGAGCTTAAAAGTGTTGTAAAATGCTAGAAGTTCTTCTCCCTCTTTCTTTATAAGTGTTGATCATTCAAGAGAGGAGTGAAAATCTGTAAGGGTTGTCTCCTAAGCCCATCAAAAGGAGAAAAGCTATAAAAGGGTGGTTGGCCTTTGCCTATTGAAGGAAGGCCTCTAGTGGACGTCGGTGACCTCGTCGGAGGAGGAAGCCAAAAGTGGATGTAGGTCAAGATTGATCGAACCACTCTAAATCTCGATTTGCATTTACATTCTGCTCTTTATCTTAAACTGCAAACTACCTCCATTACTTTACTTCAACTCCACTTTCGCTTAATATTAAGTTGAAGTATTTTCCGAATCGGCTTTCGCATCGAAAGCATTTTTATCGTACAAACAT
>LVTN01001885.1:19127-53022 GCA_001649415.1 Musa itinerans | reverse complement strand
GACAAAACACTTTCCAAATGCATGAATTTGACGTATCTTTTCGGACTATCTTAATGTATTTATTGAATGGAGCTTTTATGAGCCTATGCCATATCAAATTTATTTCATATCCATGCTCCATCACTTAATGATTTTTTATACATGGAATTAATTGATAAATGCATCTCTCATAAATTTATCTCTTGAGAATTTTTAAATTGAGAAATGGATTTGATATAATGATTCTTTCACATGAATTCCTTCTTAACGAAGGAAGATTTTTTTTTTTTTTTGAGATGAACACTTGCAAGGATTTAATTTCACATGTATATCTTGATCCTTGTGAAAAATGAAGCATAATGAAACTCTTTCATTCAGTTTTAACTTCATTTAAAGTTGTTCCCAATGGTTTTTACCTTCCTTCTTTCCTTCTTTATGCAAACCTTTGATATAAATAAAATGGAAGAAGTAATGAAAGCTATCTCTTTAATGTAAGAACTTTTGAATGATACCATGTCATGAATGCTTTAAAAATGATTGGTATGATTTTTTTTGTGACATGAATTTTTACCATACCTGCATATATTGTTGAAATGCTCTCTTTTTTGTTAATGACAAAGGGGGAGAAATATGTGGTAAATTGATGATAAATGTATGCAATTTTATACTTGTTAATGACAAAGGGGGAGATTGTTGAATCTTGGATTTTGTTGATGAAGTCAATTGTCATTTGTTGATCTAATCTAGATGTTGAGAAAAGTGTGTAGGATTAACTACGATGGCAGTAAGATGTGTAGCAGGTGTTGTGCCAGAGTCAAGATCAAGATCACGTTGGGAGTACGAGAGTTCGTCAGAAGTCCGGATGTTCGTCGGAAGTTCTACGGGAACCAACTGAGAAGTCCAGGAGCTTGACACAGAAGCTCGTCGAAACTCACTAAGAAGATCATCGCGAAGTCCAGGAGCTTGCCGGGAATCCACCGGAGTATCGCCGAGAGTTCGTCGGATGTTCGCTAGAAGTTTGCCAGAAGAGCGATTGACGCACCGGAACACAGAATTACAGTAATCATATTGTAATTATTATAGTTAGAGTATAGATTAAGTTAGGATTATGAGATAATCCCACTAACTTTATTAGGGGCCAACTTGGCCCTTAACAAACCCAAATTGGGCCGAATTGATCAGCCTATTTGGCCCTTGAAATCCTGGCCAGCGGTGGCACCGCTTGGGAGACTCGGTCTCCCAGGAATTCTGGGCGGTGGTATCGCCCCTGTCAGGCGGTGGTATCACCCCTGTCAGGCGATGGTACCGCCAGAGCTTGGTCTTTAAGCTCTGTCAAGCGGTCGTACACCCAGACTAGGCGATGGTACTGCTAGAGCTCGGTCTCTGAGCTCTGTTAGAAGGTAGTACCGCCCAGTAATGATGGTGGCATCGCTAAGACCCTGGAAATCTAGGAGTAGACACTTTTAGGCTCATTTTTGAACTCATTGGGGTCTATAAAAATCTCACCCTTTCCTGCATGAAAGGGCATCAAAACCTTGATATACTTGAAATATCCTTGAGTCATTGAGGCCTTAAAGTGTTGTAAAAGCTAGAGTTCTCCTCTTTTCTTTCTAAGTCTTGA
This sequence comes from Musa itinerans, assembly GCA_001649415.1. NCBI lineage: Eukaryota > Viridiplantae > Streptophyta > Magnoliopsida > Zingiberales > Musaceae > Musa > Musa itinerans. The sequence continues at coordinate 51,422 of LVTN01001885.1, read as the reverse complement.
GATCATTCAAGAGAGGAGTGAAAAATTGTAAGGGTTGTCTCCTAAGCCCGGCAAAAGGAGAAAAGCTGTAAAAGGGTAGTTAGCCTTCGCCTATTGAAGGAAGGCCTCTACTGGACGTTGGTGACCTCATCGAAGGAGGAAGCCAATAGTGGATGTAGGTCACATTGACCAAACCACTCTAAAATCTCGGTTTGCATTTACTTTGAGTATCTTTCCTTTATAGCAAACTGCCTCTCCTCCTTACTCTACTTTAATCACGTTTATATACGCTTTGACATAAACATCTTCCGAGATCAGTTTTACTTGTACGAAGGTATTACGAAACTGACATTTTTGACTTGTGTGATTTACCTTGCTACAAATCACCTTAGTCTTCTCTTGCTCTTTCACGAAAGGTTTTAAGTTCAAAGTTCTTCTGAAAAGGATTGAGTTGAAACCATTCATGCGGAATCGGTTTCAATCGAAATAAGTTTTTAAACGTTGAAAGTTTTCCACTGCACTAATTCACCCCCCCCCTCTTAGTGCGCTCTTGAACCTAACACTATCTTAATTTTCGGTATTAAGTCATTCATGGTTCCTTTAGGAACCCAAACCAATTTATGTGAGTCATATTTTAAAAAAAAATATTTATATGTAAAATGACCATATCTACCACAAAAATTACACTTAACCTTAGGGGTAACCTGCAATATAGGTCCTTTAACAAAAGTAGTTAGCTTTTGTTGAGTGTAGTTACTCATAAAGCCAATTCCTTTCTTTCTACGAACAAGACCCTTATTGGCAAAATTCATGTTTAATGATTTGCTACCAATTTTAAAATTTTTTAACATTTGTTATAATACTACATTTTCTTTCTTAAGTGAATCTAATTCTTCACACTTAATGCAAGGGGTATGATCCTTTTTTAATAATTTATCATACTCATTTTTTAAATTTTCTAATTAATTAGAAAGAGAAGTATGATCCTTTTTTAATAATTTATATTTTTTACTAACTAATTTACATTCATCAAACAAATCATGAAAGGCATTAAGTAATTCATCGTAAGGTAAATGAGATTTGTTTGAGTTGCTTATCTTATCGTTGAGAGCCATTAAGGCATAATTCGCCACATCGCCTTTATTGGTTTGCTCCTCATTTTTAAATGTACTCGATTAGTCCCATGTCACCTTAAATGTTTTCTTCTTCTTTGGCAACTTATTTTTCAGTTTTGTATACTCATCTTTAGAGTGCTCTAACTTCTTGCGTTCATAGAAAGTAGTTGTATCCTTTTTGAATTCATTTTTATATTCTTGTTTTAATTTAGTCTTGTTCTTTTCCATGAACTTTTTATTTTTTTTGTGAGGAGTTCTATGTCATCTTCACTTGAGCTCTCGCTCGAGTGGTCTTCTTTAGTTCTAAGTACAATAACATTTATATTCTTTGGAAAGTTGTCATCATGTTTGTCATATGCCAAATATGACATTTCATATATTATTAAAGACTCGATAAGTTCTTTAAGCGAAAAATTATTTAAGTCCTTTGCTTCTTGTATTGCCATTACTTTATGATCCCAAATTTTTGGAAGAGATCTTAATATCTTGTTAACAAGTCAAAATTAAAAAAAAATTTAATAAGTGCTTTTAGACCATTAATGACATTCATAAAATGGGTGTACATGTCTTCAATGGTCTCGCTTTATTTCATATGAAACAACTCATAGCTATGAATCAAAAGATTAATTTTTAGCTCTTTAACCTTACTTTGAAACCCGATTTGTTAAATGCATTTATTAACATTGATTGAAGATTTTTAATTTTTACTTCTTAATGTGTTATACCATTGATCTTTATCGTGATAAAATTTACTTTTTCGGTTTTAAATGATGATACATGTTTTTATTTAGTATAAAAGACAAAGGCATGCTTGTATGAAATCAATCGCTTAAATTGAAACAAAATGGAGAGAATACATTTTTCTTGAAAATATCTCTAAAGCTTTTTTATTTTTCAACAAGTGATTCTTAGTGATGAATCTATTTTATGAATCTCTTGAACTAAGAAAGTGACTCTTAAACAAAAAGATTAATCAAATAGCTATGAAACTCGATTAAATTTATTTTTATCAAAAGCACAAAACAAAGTGTTCATCGCTTTAGCATTTAAAGATAAAGTCTCCTTTTCCAAATCATTCCATTCGTTCATTGGTTTGGAAGACTTTTCAAAATTGCTTTCTACAATGTTCCATAAATCGAAATACATAGAAAGAAAGAAAATTCTCATTCTAGTTTTTCAATACATGTAGTCCATCCCATTAAACATAAAAGGATGAGTGATAGAAAGACCTTCTTGATTGTCGGTAAAAGCTATTTCTCTTGGGTGTTAAACCAAACAAGAAAAACCTTGGCTTTGATACTAACTGTTAGGATTGTTTTGGCACTAAGAGGGAGGGTGAATTAGTGCTATTGATTAAAAATATCAATTTTGGAAAATCTTCATTTGACGAAAATGATAATGAAAGCGTGCTTAACATAGAGTAAGTAAACTAAGCAATTAACTCAAAATGTAATAGCAATAAAACGTAGAAAAAGTACAAACTAATTTTTAGTAGTCCAGTTGTCGTGACCTACGTCCACTTCTGACTCCTCTTCCATCGGCTTTGAATAACGATCTTCTTTCAATAAGCTAAGATCAACTACCCTCTTATAATTCTTTTCTCATTTTGACAAGCTCAAGAGACAACCTTTATAATCCTTACACCTCTCTTAGACTAATCCCGAAACTTAAAGAGGAGGACACTTAGCACTTTTTTAACTCAGAATAACAATCCCTTTATATACTTTTTTCTTACTACTTCAAGCAAGAATAGATGAGGTATTTATAGACCCCAAATAGATTCAAATTTGGAGCTAAGAAGAGTCTCATCTAGGGTTTCCAAGGTACTGGGTGGTACCATCACCAGTATTGGGCGGTACCACCGCCAACCAGACTGACAGTTGGCGCTACCATCACCTGCCAGTTTGACACTAGGCGGTACCACTGCCCAGTCTGACACTGATATTGGGTGGTACCACCAATTGACATAGTCTAAGAGACTATGCCTAGGCGGTACCACTGCTAGTTTGGGTGGTACCACTACCTAGATAGCCTAAGAGATTGAGCCTTAATCAATGCCATCGCCAGCCTTAGTGGTGCCACCGCTTGGGCCAACTAAGGGTCACTAAATAGGCCTTCTACTTGGCCTTAAATAACCCCAACTCAAGCCCAATGGGCCTCTAATTGAGTTGGTATGGTTACACCCCAAAACTAACTCAATTAGACTCTAAACTTCGACTAAGACTTAATTATAATTATGAAGCCTACGTTGTCAGGAATGTCATTGGTACATCCAGCACTTCGTTCGATCCTTCGGCACATCCTCCTCTCATTCGACGTGTTGCCCAATTGACATGTTGACTTCCCACAACACTTGATCATATTGGCGCAATGCCCGATTCTTCTAGCCTGATGCTCGAACTCATGGCACGAAGTCTATTTTCCAGCACGTCGACCAATCATCCGACATGATGCTCTCCGGCCCAACGTTCGATTATGCTTCCATGATTCAAATCCATGATCAAAGTTTTTCCTACGTCACTTATCTTAAACGCATATTAGTTCATAACTTCATCAATTAATTTCATCATCAAAATCTGAGATTCAACAAGCATCTCAAAGAGAAGCAAAGGTGTTATCTTGCACATCTCAAAGAGAAGGAGAAGTGCTAGCTTGCCCATCTCAAGAAGCAAAACTTGCAAACTTACATATCTTAAAAGAGAAGCAAGAATTACTAGCTTGCATATTTCAAGTAGAAGCAAATATTGATAACTTTCACTTCTCTAAAACTTGCTAGCTTGCATGTTCTAAAGTGATGTAAAACTTGCATATTAATTACACTTTTCTCCTTTTCATTGTTGACAAAGGAGGAGAAGTAATGATGAATGATTTAAAAATTTTAATATTTTGGTATCATGCATGTTATGCCCAAAGTGATGATGATTTGTTTTGGTATCATGCATATTATAAGTGATGATGAGTTGTAATGTTTAAAATTATGCATGTTATATTTCGATGATTTGAAACTATTTTAAATGATGATGCACAATGTATGAAATTTTGAAATTATATGTTGCATATAATTAAAATTATTTCACTTGAGTTCAAAGGTTATTATTCCTTTTGAATTCAAGTTTGCCTTATTTCAATATGGCATATTGATAGGGGGAGATAAGGTTAACTCCATCATCAGTTGGTTATCATCATAAAAAAGGTGGAGATTATTGAATTTTGGATTTTGATGATGAAATCAATTGATGAATTTCTAATCTAATTTATATTTTGAGAAAAGTGATGTAGGATTAACTATGATCATGAAAAGGCAAAACAATTAAAGCAGAAGAATAAAACATTAGGATAGAGTCAAAGATCGAGCATTGGGTTAGAATAATAGAACATTATGCCAAGATCGGATATTGCAGGAGTCTACATAACGATAGATCGGGCGATACGTTGAAGGTTCGGACGATACATCGGAAGTTCACCAAGAGTTCGAATGAACAAATGATACGCTGAACAACTGAGATTGCTTGTATTGTAATTGTTTAATCCTTAATTATCAAAGTTAGGTGTTAATTTGAGTTAGTTTTGGAAGTAATCCTACTAACTCAAATAGAGGCCAATTGGGCCTAAATCAAGGCTGAATTAGACCTGCTGGTTAGCCCATTCAGTGACCTGAAGCTAGGTCAAGTGATGGCACTGTTAGGGCTAGTGATGGAATCTCTTGAGGCTCGGCCTCCCAAGCAATGTTTGGGCGGTGGTACCACCTAGTGTCAGGCGGTGGTACCGCTCTAACAGGCAGTGGTACCACTAGAGCCCAGTCTTTGAGGATTTGTCAAGCGATCGTATCGCTCAGAGTTATGATAATAACGCCAAAGTAAGGGTGTTAAGCGATGGTGTAGGGAAATCTAGGGGCGACATCATATGCACAACGAAAGAACAGAAAACAAAATCCCTAAATTTTCTAAAAAAGTGTTCATCGTCATACGAAGAAGATGCTTAGTTTGTCCTAGTCTAAGTACATAAACACCATTATTAAAAGGTTTGACATCAAAAACTCGAAATGAGGTCTCATACCGGTAAGACATAAGATATCGCTTTCTGAGAGTATGTCCCCAAAAACTCCTGAAGAAAAGGCGGACATAGATAGGATACCCTATACCTCAGCGATAAGATCTATCATGTATATCATGCTATGTACCAAGCCTGATATAACACATGCTCTTAGTGTCACGAACAGGTATCAAGCAGATCCAAGCTTGGAGCACTCGAAAGTAGTAAAGTGTATACTTAAGTAGTTGAGAAAGACTAAAGATTTTTTCCTAATATATGGAGGAAGTAGCCTTAAGGTTAAGGGCTATACGGACTCAAGCTTCTAGTCCGATGTCGATAATAGCAAGTCTAATTTAGGATATATGATCACCCTGAATGGAGGAGCAATATACTAGAAGAGTTCCAACCTAGACACTACCATTGACTCGATCATAGAGGTGGAGTACATTGTCGTAATAGAGGCAGCAAAGGAATGAGTCTGGATAAAGAAGTTAATCATAGATTTAGGAGTCGTGCCGAGCAACGAGGAGTCGATTCTCTTATATTGTGATAACTACATGACGATTACTGAAATGAGGGAACCTATGTCTCACCAAAAGTGTTTTGAGGAGATTTCAACTAATCATAAAGATAGTTGCCCGAGGAGATGTAGTAGTGGAAAGAGTTCTATCCAAAGATAACACTACAACTCTATTGATAAAGCTATTGGCTCATATTGCTTTTGAGCATCACAAGAGTTTGATGGTAATCAGATATATATATGATTGACTTTGGATCAAGTGAGAGATTACTAGTCACAAGTGCCCTACAAACCAATCACGTAAGAGCATCCTTAGTGTCTAAAGTCTAAGGACCAGGTATCCCATTAGGACGAATAAATTGTAGTCTGATAATGAGGTATTATTAACCATTAAGCATTTTATGAGCGAATTAATTAGTAAACTCATTCTCCAATGATCACCTGCACTATAGCCCTAGTGTTCCCACATGAGCAGCTATGAGACCAACTACCTCCATCACATGAATGAGTATACAACACACTAATCTATCTGGTTATCTCGATGTCAATCTCGAGTAACCTATGACCAAGATTATTTAGGATCTATGTATAAAGATAAATCAATCTCATTATTGTGATCTCATCAAAATCCAATTCTTATTGCACAGATCTATAAACATCACATTATATTTATACATCAAGCAATATAAAGTAAGAAAATATCATAATAATAATAAACAAAAAATATATATGATATATCATATATACCATCACTTACGTGATTGGCTTACATGATACTTATGATTAATAATCTCTCACTTAACCTAAATCCAATCACTTATGTATCTAACCCCATCAGACCCCAATGATGTAAATAAAACATCTTTTATTATTAGCATTAAGATATTTAAGAATAAATCTCAAAATTTATTAGAAGTGTCTAAAAAAAAACATATAGATCGAGTTTTCAAAAAAAATTAATATACAACTTAGTTGGCAAATGATAAAAATAAAATTTTTAAATATTCTTAATATATACATAGTTGGTAGTTTTATAATTAATAATATATCAGTTTTATAATTAAAATACTTGATAAATACTAGTGTTATCCAAGAATAAATATATTAAATAATTTTAAAAAATTAATAAGATATCTAGAAATGACGATGGATTGTATACTCATATATATATAATTAAATCAGCTTGAAATAATGATATCATTCAAGTGTTGATTTTGTAAATTGTCTCAATAATGAGAAATCTACTTTATGATTTATAATTATATCAATTGGAAGAACAATTTATAAAAAAAATGAAACGATGTACTATTACATTATTAAAAATCTAACATAAAACTTAAAGTTATTTATGGCTTCAAAGAAACTATATACACATATACTATCATATATTGCTTTCCCCGCAGCATAAATTTAAGGAACAATACAGACAATTTATTATCATATAGTATAATATAAAAAAAAAGTATATATGCAAGGGAGTAGCTATGTATCGATTTTCGTAATACATAGTTATTTTTTGTTTGTGTGACTAATTATTTGAACATTTACCAATATTTTTCAATGTATTGTATGCCTTGTATGGCACAACTCAGCCGAAAGACAGAAGTAATAGAGGGGATAGAATATTTGGAATGTTATTGACCACATTATGTTTTGGCATGGCAGACATGCTATGCGCCAACCAATAAAAGGCCAAACTTTACTACAAATGACTTGGCATGGCTCTTTAAACCTTACATGTATCTGAAATTGACAAAGCTATGCTGCCAAAATCACAGCGTTAACTAGACAAAACTAGGCCAAAATCTTTTATGCTTGCATCTTGTAATTTGAAAGTTGAAACAAAATCTAGTAGATGTTTGATGTACAACAAAATAGAACTGAATGAGAAGGTGGCAAGAATAGATAAACCTAATGAAGTAGCATGAATACCTATCAAGGGCATAAGACTGCAGAAATAAAAATGATTTGAACAAAAGAGATAGTGACATTAAGATTAATTTGGTGGCAATCTGCAAAGTCTCACATTTAACTCTATGATGTGGAGAGTCATCGCATACAGCCCAGGAACACTTACCAAATTGGCATTAACGTGTCATACATGTTTTCACTTGTATACAGGGCTATCAAGTACTAATAATTCAGAAAGAATATAATTTGGAAGAGAAAAATCTAAAGTAAAACCTAAAATTATTTATGACTTCAAAGAAACTAATATACACATCTGCAATCATATATTGCTTATGCCGAAGCATAAATTGAAGGAACGAAACAGTCAGTTTAATACAGTACAGTAAAATACAAAAAAGAAGTAAATATGCAAGGGAGTAAACTGTTCTCCCTTTTATCGATTCTGGTAATACATAATTAATACATGTTTGTGTGAATAATTATTTAAACTTTTACCAATACTTTTCAAAGTACTGTAAGCCATGTATGGCACAACGCAGCCGAACGACTGAAGACAATGGCTGTAATGGAGGGGGCAGAAATTTAGTATGTTATTGACCACAATATGGTTTGGCATGGTAGACATGCTGTGGCAACCAAGAAAAGGCCACAATTGAGTACAAATTACCTGGGTTAACTTGGCATGGCTCTTTAAACCTTACACGTAACTGTTATTGACAAAGCAATGCTGCCAAAATCATAGCTTTAACTAGACCAAACTAGCAAAAAAAATTGATGTTTGCATCTTGTAATTTGAAAGTTGAAACACTAAATCTAGTAGTCAAAGCCAAGGAATACCATTTTGTGAGATATGCGATAATTATTTGTTTTGGTTAATACTGGTTGGTACCAATTATGCCCAGGGTGTAATAGAACACCCTCAACATGGTATATAATCCATGAAAGAGAGATTGTAAAAATCATGTTGTCAATCAAAATACAACGTATTGATTACCACAAGATGAACCTACAGAAAACCTCAGCTCAATCATGCTAAGCTGAAGTAGGCTCAAAATGCAATTTATAGACAAACTTAAACAACACATGGCAACTAAAATTATGAAGCAAGTACGAACGAGTCGGTACTAAGAGAGGGGGGTGAATTAGTGCAGCAGATAAAATCATCAGTTTGAAAATCTTTCGTTTGATTAAAGCCGATTTCGGAAAGATAACTCGAAATTGAAAGCATACGGAAGAGTATAGCAAGTAAGAAAGTTTGTTGTTACAGTAAATTTACTCAAAAGAAATGTAAACCGATTTTATAGTGGTTTGGTCGTCGTGACCTACATCCACTCCAGATTCCTCTTCCATCGAGGCCACCGGCATCCACTAACGGTCTTCCTTCAATGGGCGAAGACCAACTACTCTTTTACACCCCTCTTCTCCTTTTCACAGGTTTAGGAGACAACCTTTTACAACCATCTTTTACAAGGTATCACTCACACACCTCCCTTATAACTCTCTCTAAGCTTTAGGAGGATGAAACTCAACTTTCTAATAGAGTTTACAATAGAGTTTTGCTTAATCTTTCTTGCTACTCCATGCAGGAATAGCTAGGGTATTTATAGACCCTAAATGGCTTCAATACTTGGAGTCAAAATTCAAATCCCCGAGATTTCAGGGTATGAGCGGTACCATCGCCTGCAGCTTGACACTAGGTGGTACTACCACCTGTGTTTGGGTGGTACCACCGCCTGACAATCTCGGAGACCGAGTCTGGGCGGTACCACCACTCAGATCGGCGGTACCACCGCCTAACATAGTCTGGGAGACTGTGCCACGACGGTTCTATTTGTTGGGTCACTGTTTGGGCCTTTCACATGGCCCAACACAACCCAAACTTGGGCCCAATTGGCCCCTAATTGAGTTGGCCTAATTATATTTTAAACTGACTCATTTAGACTCTAAACTAACTCGATCTAGACATAATCGATTACAAGCGAATCTTTTGTTATCCGGCATGTCATTGGTTCTTTCGGCACTTTGTCCGATCCATTGACACATCGTTTTCTCCTTCGGCGTATTGCCCAATAAGCATATTATCTTCTCGCAATATCTGATCTCCTTGGCACAATTTTCGATCTTCTTGGCCCGATGCCCAAATTCACGGACCGAAGCCTTCTGCCGATACATCATGTACATCATCATAATAAAATCATAAGTATTGCATGTATCAATCCAAATCATAAATATTTCACTTCATGTTGGCACCAATTTGTCAAAGTACTTCCTACCATTCATGATCATAACTTCTCCCCCTTACTGATCAAAGTTAGCCCTGCGTTACTCAAAACACTCATTAGATCAAAAACACATCAATTGATTTTATCTTCAAAATCCGAGAATCAACAATCTTCCCCTTTTTGATGATGATAACTAATTGATGACGGAGTTAACCTTAACTACCCTTGTCAATATGTCATATTGATAGAATACTTGAATTCAAAAATCCAAGCTACATGTCATCATATAATTATGCATAACATTATCGTACTTCTCTCCCTTTGTCATCAACAAAAATAAGAAGTGCAACTATCAAGTTCTTAGACATACAAGTTCAAATCGTTGCATAATAACCATAATCTCCAATTTTATCTTCATGCAAGTTTTATAACATACAACTAGCAAATATTTTGAGTTGTTCAAGTTAGTAAATTTTGCTTCTTGAAATAGGCAAGATAGCACTTTTGCTTCTTTTAAGATTGCAAGCTAACAAGTCTTGGTGATGTTCAAGATAACAAGTTCTACATCATGCAAGCTAGCAAAATTTTACATCATTTTAAAAAATATAAGCTAGCAATATTTGAGATGTTTAAGAAAACAACTTTTGCTTCTTGAAATAAGCAAGTTAGCAATCTTTGCTTCTTTTTTAAGATGAGCAAGCTAGCATGTTTTTCCATCTTCTTGAATTGTGCAAGCTAGCAAATCATTCTCATTTAAGATGTGCACACTAGCAATTCTTTCTTCCCCTTTGTTATTGGCAAAAAGAGGGGAATAATAAAACAATGGTGCAATTCATCAATTTTTAAATTATGACAAAAATAAAGTGTCATTCTTATTGCAATATGTCATAATTGAGATAAACCTTGAATTCAAATTAAATTCAAGTCAATGCAATTTTAATCATGATTCACATCATATGCAATACATCATGTACATCATCATAATAAAATCATAAGTATTACATGTATCATTCCAAATCATAAATATTTCACTTCATGATGGCACCAATTTGTCAAAGTACATCCTACCATGCATGATCATAACTTCTTCCCCTTTTATCATTGTAAACAAGAAAGAATAAGGGAATAACATAATAGTATAAAATATTTCAATCATTTCAAGGCATACAAGCTATAAATACAAAGATATCATGTCATGAAAGATAAGACCACTTGAATACCAAAAGACATGATTCATATAGTAAATCTCTTCTTTAAATAAAATACTAAGAAAAAATCATAGGAGTACAAAGAAGAGATCTTGATTCAAAAAAAATCTTAAGTAATTCCAAGAAATCAAGATCATGATTTGGATCAAACTCATTCAAATTCAAATTGTCAAAATCATTTTCAAAATCCAAGAGATTCGTAAAAATGATACAAATAGATTTATCAATTTCTTATTATTAAAAAATCGATAAGATAGAGACATTTTCAAAATGCATTCCCTTTTTTTTTATTGTTTCAATTCATGTGATTGATTTTATATATGCATGTCCTTATCTCCTTTTTTTTTGCCAAATCAAAATATATATCATCATTTAAAATGAAAGTATAATATTTATTACGACAAAGATCAATAAGCCATAAATCACAAAAATCATCATGTATCATTTCTAAATCTCATGCATAGCATAAAATCACCAAGCATGTTACCAAAACTTTTAATATTTTCATTACATAATTACATCATTATGCATCATTAAATCATCGAAATTGATTTCATCAACCATAAAGCATTTTCCATCAAAATCATTTTATTTGTTGTAGTTATGCATTTTTTTCTTTTTAGGTGAATCTAACTTTTCATGCTTAGTTTTCCATACAAAAGTCATGCATCATCATTTATAATCGAAAGGCAATACGAAAGTCTTTAAGATATACATTATTGCTTCTTAAAACATGCATAGAATTAACATTTTATTATATTTTCATAAAACATATAATTGTCATGATCATTTTTTTTAAATAACTACAAAAAGAAGCATGATATATTTTTTTATAATTTCCCCTTTTTAATTTTTTATTTTTACTAACTTAAAACAACTCATGAAAAGCATCATGTAATTTCGAAATAAAGTAAAGGGATTTTTGTTATCTTATCATCGAAAGCCATTAAGGCGTAGTTTACCACCTCGCCTTTATTGGTTTATTCTTCGTCCTTAGATGAGCTCGATTCGTCCAAGATTACTTCCTTCTTCTTGCGTTCATAACAAGTAGTTGCATTCTTTTTAAGTTTATTTTGTTCTTTGATTTTTGTTTAATGAATTTTTTAAGTTTTATAGTGAGAAGTTCAAGTTCATCATCACTTGAGCTTTTGCTCGAGTGGTCTTTTATTGTTCGAAGTGTCAAATCCTTCCTTTTCTTTGGAAGGTTTTCTCATATTCATTTTGTTCATCATGTGCATTGTGCATCATTTCATATATCATCAATGACCCAAAAAGTTCTTCAAGTGAAAAATTATTGATATCTTTTGCCTCTTGTATTGTGGTTACTTTCGGATCCCAACTCTTTGGAAGGGATCTTAATATCTTGTTAATAAGTTCAAAATTTAAAAAACATTTGCCAAGAGCTTTTAAACTATTAATGGCATCCGTAAAATGGGTGTACATGTCTCCAATAGTCTCGCTTAGTTCCATTCGAAATAACTCAAAATCATACATCAAAATATTAATCTTCGAATCTTTTACTCTATTAGTGCCTTCGTATGTGGTTTTAATAATGTGCCAAATATCGAAAGTCGTTTCAGAAACCCGATTGAATTCATTTTTGTCTAAGGTGCAAAACAAAGCATTCATAGCCTTTGCATTTAAAGAGAAAGTCTTCTTTTCCAACTCATTCCAATTATTCATTGGAAGAGAAGACTTTTGAAAACCAAATTCGACTATATACTATAAATTGAGATTCAGTGAAAGCAAGAAAACTCTCATTCGAGTTTTCCAATAAGTGTAGTCCGTCCCATTGAACATGGGAGGATGAATGAGAGAGTTACCCTCTTGGAAGTTGAAAAGAGCTATTTCTCTTGGGTGTTAAACCAAATGAGAAATAACAAGGCTTTGATACAAACTGTTAGGAACGAGTCGGCACTAAGAGGAGGGGTGAATTCGTGCGGCGGATAAAATCGTCGGTTTTGAAAATCTATCGTTCGATTAAAGCCGATTTCAGAAAGATAGCTTGAAATTGAAAGTGTACAGAAGAGTATAGCACATAAGGAAGTTTGCAATTAAAGTAAATTGCTTAAAAGAAATGTAAACCGATTTTATAGTGGTTTGGTAATCATGACCTTCGACGCATCGTCCTCTCCTTCGACGTATTGCCCAATCAGTATTGTTGTCTTCTCGTAACATCTGATCTCCTTAGCACAATGTCCGATCTTGTTGACCCGATACCCGAATTCATGGACCGAAGCCTTCTGCCGATACGTCGACCGATCCTCCGGCCCGACGTCCAATCTTCTGACATGTTTGCTCCGGCCCAACGTCCGATTCCTCCTGCTTCAATCAATTTATCTTTCGGATCGAAGTTAGCCCTGCATTACTCAAAACGCTCATTACATCACAAACACATCAATTGATTTCATCATCAAAATATGAGATTCAACAAGTACGAATCATCTAAGCTAAGCTTAAATTAACTTTTGGTAAACTAAAGGTTATCATCTATGAGGCCACCAAATCTAGACTTGATTTTAATATGATGCAATATCCAAATGATACAAGTGTCCAGTCATATAAATATGCTAACAGTAGATGGTATTATGTCATAAAATTTTAGTGCATTAGACAGCACGAAAAGAATTTGGAAAGCGTCTATGTTTGACACCAATGCAATAAGCATTTGGAGATTCTATGCTGAACATGAGAAAGTAAACAGGCCAATAAAATCAAATGGCAAGCATCAACCAGTGGCTTTACAAGTGTTAACTCACAGCATAAGTTCATGGGAGGCCAAAAGGTTCAGAAAGGTTAACATAAAAAATCCCAGAAATAAATTATATAACTCAACTCTAGTAGAGCAACAATAAAAAAAAATGCTAATGGAAAATAGCAGTTATCATTGCATGGATAAAATGACATGTGGTTACAAAATATGATACACAAATTTAGATTAATTTAAGGCCCAATATGTAAAATTATCGTTATACTTAAACAAACATATAACACTTTACATAATTGCGTGGACCATCCGCACACCTGGACAATAGTAGCCTATCAAATGTTGTTGATCTATCGGTCATTACTTTAATGCAGCATCAACAAATGAGATGCCAAACTCTAGCCCTATCAAAGTGGAAGTTTCACTCCTATTCTGTTAGATTAAGTGGTCTATAAGCTGGTATAAGATTTAGAAGTAACAATATCAGTAGAGTTTCCCTAAAAACTAAAACTATGAAATTTCGAAAATTTATCTACAACAATATGATATGCATTTATAGCAACACTAGTACATTAGTGACACACTTGAAGCAGCTTGGTTGAGGGTAATGCTAAATGAAGCAACTTGGTAGATTAGGCACCACTTCGATTGTAAAACTCTTTAACTATTTAGTCTTTTCTTCAATTTATGGAGCTTGACATAATAATGTTTACCATAATTTATTCGGAAGATTCAGGTAATTCTTGTTTGGTTATTATCAGAATACCCACTTATATCCACAGGTAAAATACATAGTCACATGTCTTGTTTGTAAAATTGTTCATGATTATAAAGTGCAAAATCGATCCCAAACAATTAGTGATGCATCCAAGACAATATTATTATTTTCAGCCACTCAATAGCTCTTTCGTTTATTGAACATGATAGTATTCCTAGGATGACATCATGGAAATTAAACATGAGTGTACCATTTTCATTCGTGATGTCAGAGTCCAGAATTATAACCTAAAATAGTATCTGACTAGTCTTTATGTTTAATCTAGAATCAGAGAACAGAAAGACAGAATGATTTTTTAATAAAGAGTAGCAAAAAAGAGCAGTGGGAAATATTCAGACTTAATAACAGATGCAATTAATAGATGCTCTTGAAGAAACGATCTGATGTTTGAAGTACAACAAAATAGAACTCAATGAGAAGGTGGCAAGAATAGATAAACCTAATAGAGTAGTATTAATACCCATCAAGGGCTTAAGACTGCAGAAATAAAAATGATTTTGAACAAAAGAGATAGCGATATTAAGATTAATTTGGTGGCAATCTGCAACGTCTCACATTTAACTCTATGATGTGGAGAGTCATCGCATACTATAGCCCAGGAACAATTAACAAATTGACATTAACATGTCCAACTTGTCTCCACTTGTATATAGGGCTAACAAGTACTCAGAATTCAGAAAGATTATAATTTGGCAGAGAAAAATCTAAAGTAAAACCTAAAGTTATTTATGACTTCAAAGAAACAAATATACACATCTGCAATCATATATTGCTTATGCCAAAGCATAAATTTAAGGAACGAAACAGCCAATTTAAACTGTACAGTAAAATATTAAAAAAAGGTACCAATTTGAATTTAGTTGTCGAAACCAAGGATTGCCATTTTGTGAGATATGTGATAGCTACTTGTTTTGATACTTACTGGTTGGTACCAATTATGCCAAGGGTGTAATAGAACACCCTTAAAATGGTATATGAACCATTAAAAACAGAATGTACAAATCATGTTGTCAATCTATATAGAACATATTGATTCCCAAAAAAAGGCAAAACTAAGTAAACAAACTCCAATGAACTGAATTAAATCCATGTAATATTTCTGTTGTGTTGCACGGTCATCAAACAAACAACTTTAAAAAATTTAATAAGTTCATTTTGCTTCTGATACAGACTTGAATGGAAAGCATGAGCCCAAGGTTGGAAATAACTGAAGGACCACTAAGCACATAAATAGTAAAATAAAAAGAAATCAGATCTGATTCCAAAGAGAGTAAAAGAAAAAAGGATAATCCGAAAGACCAATACAAGGAAGAATAGCATAACGTTTCCTGGTCAGAACCACAACTTTAAAAAATTTCTTGCTTCAGATACAGACTTGAAATGGAAAGCATAAGCCTGTCATCCTTTTATTTTCTGTGCTTTCTGTGCTTTCCTTTTATTTTCTACGCTTGTTTATTAAGTATGTTTAGTTCAGTTAAACTCGGAACTCTATAAATAGGGTTGTAACTGCTTCTTTTCGATTATTCATGAAAAATACTATTCAGTCTTTTGACAAATCCTAGGAGACCGATCCCCTCGAAGCGATCATCCCTTTTTCTTCCTTCTTTTACGATAAGACTTTAGGGTCTTATCATTTGGTATTAGAGCGGCAATCCTTGGCGTTCTTACTGCAGTATTGCCATAGCTATCATCAAAAAAAAAAAAAGAGTTAAGCCGACGGCCACCGAGAAGGGTCTGTTGAATCTCAGATTTTGATGATAAAGTTAATTGTAATTTGTTTGATCTAATCTATATGAGAAAAGTGTGCAGGATTAACTATGATAGCAATAAGACATAAAGCAGGTGTTGTGCCGGAGTCAAGATCGAGATCTCATTGGGAGTTCGAGAGTTCGTCGGAAGTTCGGACGTTCTTCCGAAACCAACCAAGAAGTCCAGGAGCTTGCCAAAAAGCTCATCGGAACTTGCCAAGAAGATCGCCGTAAAGTTTAGGAGCTTGCCGAGAGTCCGCCGGAGCATTGCCGAGGGTTCGTCAGATGTTTGCCAGAAGTACGCCGAAAGCTCGACGGAAGAGCAAGTGACGCACCGGAACAAGAAGTGCTGTGATCATGTCTTAATTATCATAGTTAAAGCATAAATTAAGTTAGGATTAGGAGGTAATCCCACTAACTTAATTAGGGGCCAATTGGGCCCTTAATAGGGCTGAATTGGGCCAAATTAAGCAGCCAATTCAGCCCCTGAATTCCTGGCCAGTGGTGGCACCGCATGGAAAGCAGTGCCCCAAGATTTTTGGGCGATGGTACCGCCCCTATCAGGTGGTGGTACCGCCACTGTCAGGCGGTGGTACCGCCGACAGTTAATGCTGCCAGCAGTGGTACCGCCCCTGTCAGGCAATGGTACCGCCAAAGCTCGATCTCTGAGCTTTGTCAGGCGGTTATACTACCCAGACTGGGCGGTAGTATCGCCCAATGTCAGGTGTCGAGCAGTGGTACCGCCAGGACCCCGGAAATCCTGGATTAGACACTTTTTGGCTCTAATTTTGAAGTTTTTGGGGCCTATAAAAACCCCACCCTTTTCTGCATGAAAGGACACGAAAGTATTGAGATAATCTTGAGTTATTAGGGTGTAAAAGTGTTGTAAACAAGTGCTAGAGTCCTCCTCCATTACTAAGTTTTGAGATCGTTCAAGAGGGGTGTGAGACTTATAAGGGTTCTCTCTTAAACTCGTAAAAAGGAGAAAGCGTTGTAAAGAGGTGGTTGGTCTTCACCTATTGAATGAAGGCCTTTAGTGGACACCGGTGACCTCGTCAGAGAAGGAATCCGAAAGTAGATGTAGGTCACGTTGACCGAACCACTTTAAATTCTGGTTTGCTTTTCATTTGTGCAATTTACTTTAACTATAAATCATTTTATAGCAAACTGCTTCTCCTCATCTTGCTTACGCTCTCATACATTTCAAGTTGCTATCTTTCCGATTCGGTTTTCATCGAACATACTAAATATTTTATCTTTTGATAAACTATTAAATGCTTTTCATGATTTATTTGATGAATACAAATTAATTAGTAAAAAATATAAATTGTTAAAAAAGGAGCATGCTTATTTTGTTAATGATTTCGATAGATTAAAAGTTGAGCACAATGATAGTTTAGCTCCATGTACAAAATGTGATGAACTAAAAATACATCAAAAGGAAAACTTGCTACTAAAAGAAACCTTGAAAAAATTTAAGGTTAGTAGCAAGTCCCTGAACATGATCCTTGCCAAAAAGGGTCACGTTCATTGGAGAGGCAGAATCGGATTTGTGAGTAGCTCTCACCAAAATCCGACCACCTTTGTTAAAGGCCCTACTTTACATGTTTCATCCCGAAATAAATGCAACTTTTGTTGTAAATTTAGGCATGTAGCTTATCATTGTCCATTCACGAAATGTAGTCCACATAAATTGATTTGGATTTCTAAAAGAACCTCAAATGATTCAATGCAATATGATAAGCTATGTAGATCGATTTTTGAGGCATCCAAGGTCAAATGGATACCTAAAAATTATCTCTTTTTATAGAAAATGTACCATCACAAGCTAAGAGCAAGAGATGGTACCTTGATAGTAGATGCTCAAGGTGATTTGTTATCTCATGTCTGCTTTTCGTGAAAAAAGACCAATTGAAGGGGGGGGTTTCTTCAAACAACAAGGAGCTGAGGCAACTATTCAATCAAATGATATTGAGCATGTTTCCCATCTCTTCTCGAGAAACAAGTGGGGTATTTCTTTGCAAAATTGTGTTCAATTTCATATGTGGCAATTCCGCCAAGATCTCTTCGTTAGTTGGGGGAAGAATCAGCACGAATCGGATTTTTTGAGGAACGTATCGAGAGAGAATTTGATTTGGTTAGACAATGTGTGGTTGGTAAACAAGGATCGGTTTTTTA
The DNA here is from genome assembly GCA_001649415.1 of Musa itinerans. Taxonomy (NCBI): domain Eukaryota; kingdom Viridiplantae; phylum Streptophyta; class Magnoliopsida; order Zingiberales; family Musaceae; genus Musa; species Musa itinerans. The sequence goes on along the minus strand of LVTN01001885.1, from coordinate 33,024 downwards.
GCAAGGTACGGAATGTATTGTCAAATATTCAATATGATTCCACAAGATCTATTTTCGTTCAAGTAAGGGATTCTAGCCAATTGAAAGGATCTTCTGATCAATCCATAGATCATTTCGATTCCATTAGAAATGAGGATTCAGAATATCCCACATTGATCGATCAAACAGACATTCAGCAACTAAAAGAAAGATCGATTCTTTGGGATCCTTCCTTTCTTCAAACGGAACGAACAGAGATAGAATCAGATCGATTCCCGAAATGCCTTTTTGGATCTTCCTCAATGTCCCGGCTATTCACGGAACGTGAGAAGCAGATGAATAATCATCTGCTTCCGGAAGAAATCGAAGAATTTCTTGGGAATCCTACAAGATCAATTCGTTCTTTTTTCTCTGACAGATGGTCAGAACTTCATCTGGGTTCGAATCCTATTGAGAGGTCCACTAGAGATCAGAAATTTTTGAAGAAAAAACAAGATGTTTCTTTTGTCCCTTCCAGGCGATTGGAAAATAAAGAAATGGTTGATATATTCAAGATAATTATGTATTTACAAAATACCGTCTCAATTCATCCTATTTCATCAGATCCGGGATGTGATATGGTTCCGAAGGATGAACCGGATATGGACAGTTCCAATAAGATTTCATTCTTGAACAAAAATCCATTTTTTGATTTATTTCATCTATTCCATGACCGGAACAAAAGGGGATACACGTTACACCACGATTTTGAATCAGAAGAGAGATTTCAAGAAATGGCAGATCTATTCACTCTATCAATAACCGAGCCGGATCTGGTGTATCATAGGGGATTTGCCTTTTCTATTGATTCCTACGGGTTGGATCAAAAAAAATTCTTGAATGAGGTATTCAACTCCAGAGATGAATCGAAAAAGAAATCTTTATTGGTTCTACCTCCTCTTTTTTATGAAGAGAATGAATCTTTTTATCGAAGGATCAGAAAAAAATCGGTCCGGATCTACTGCGGGAATGATTTGGAAGATCCAAAACTAAAAACAGCGGTATTTGCTAGCAACAACATAATGGAGGCAGTCAATCAATATAGATTGATCCGAAATCTGATTCAAATCCAATATAGCACCTATGGGTACATAAGAAATGTATCTAATCGATTCTTTTTAATGAATAGATCCGATCGCAACTTCGAATATGGAATTCAAAGGGTTCAAATAGGAAATGATACTCTGAATCATATAACTATAATGAAATATACGATCAACCAACATTTATTGATTTTGATCCTCTTTTTTCTCGAACCGAGAGATCCATGAATCGGGATCCTGATGTATATAGATACAAATGGTCCAATGAGAGCAAGAATTTCCAGGAACATTTGGAACATTTCGTTTCTGAACAGAAGAACCGTTTTCAAGTAGTGTTCGATCGGTTACGTATTAATCAATATTCGATTGATTGGTCCGAGGCTATCGACAAAAAAAATTTGTCTAAGTCACTTCGTTTCTTTTTGTCCAAGTCACTTCCCTTTTTGTCCAAGTCACTTCCCCTTTTCTTTGTGAGTATCGGGAATATCCCCATTCATAGGTCCGAGATCCACATCCGTGAATTGAAAGGTCCGAATGATCAACTCCGCAATCAGTTGTTAGAATCAATAGGTGTTCAAATCGTTCATTTGAATAAATTGAAACCCTTCTTATTGGATGATCATGATACTTCCCAAAGACCGGAATTCTTTATCGATGGAGGAATAACATTACCATTTTTATTCAAAAAGATACCAGAGTAGATGATTGACTCATTCTAGACTAGAAATAATCGCAGGAAATCCTTTGATAACACGGATTCCTATTTCTCAATGATATTCCATGATCTAGACAATTGGCTGAATCCCGTGAAACCATTTTATAGAAGTTTTTACCATTTTTGTTCAAAAAGATACCAGAGTGGATGATTGACTCATTCTATACTAGAAATAATCGCAGGAAATCCTTTGATAACACGGATTCCTATTTCTCAATGATATTCCATGATCGAGACAATTGGCTGAATCCCGTGAAACCATTTCATAGAAGTTCATTGATATCTTCTTTTTATAAAGCAAATCGACTTCGATTCTTGAATGATCCAAATCACTTCTGGTTCTATTGTAACAAAAGATTCCCTTTTTATGTGGAAAAGACCCGTATCAATAATTATGATCTTACATATGGACAATTCCTCACTACCTTGTTCATTCGCAACAAAATATTTTCTTCGTGCGTCGGTAAAAAAAAACATATTTTTTTGGAGAGAGAGACTATTTCACCAATCGAGTCACAGGTATCTAACATATTCATACCTAAAGATTTTCCACAAAGTGGTGACAAAACGTATGATTTGGGAGAGTTAAATCAATTTGGCAGAAATGAGGTGTGGAAGCTTGTTCGTAAGCCAAGTAACCATTTAATTATTGGTACTAAATGGGTCTTTCGAAACAAGCAAGATGAATTTGGTATCATGGTTAGAAACAATGCTAGATTAGTGGCCAAGGGTTTCAACCAAGAAGAATATATCGATTATGAAGAAACCTTCGCTCTTGTGGCTCGATTAGAGGCCATAAGGATGCTCCTTGCCTATGCTAGTAGTAACAATTTTAAGTTATTTCAAATGAATGTTAAAAGTTCTTTTCTTAATGGCCTTATTTCCGTAGAAGTTTATATTGAACAACCTCCCGGATTTGAGAATGATAGTCTCCCTAATCATGTGTTTAAATTAACTAAAGCTCTCTATGGTTTAAAACAAGCCCCAAGGGCTTGGTATAAGAGAGCTTATTTCTTATTGAAAATAATTTCTCTAAAGGCAAGGTCGATACTACACTGTTTATCAAAAATTTTAAAAATAATTTTTTTATTATTCAAATTTATGTTGATGATATTATTTTCGGTTCCACGAATGAATCTCTTTGTGAATCATTTGCTAAAAGTATGAGTCTTAGAATTTGAAATGAGTTTGATGGGGGAATTAACTTTATTTTTAGGCTTACAAATCAAATAACTAAGTAATAGCCTTTTTCTTAGTTAAACAAAATATGCATTAGATTTGCTAAAAATGTTTAATATAGATAGCTCAAAGGCTATCAATACTCCCATGAGTACCTCCACTAAGTTAGACATTGATGAAAGTGGAGAAAGTTTTGATCAAAAAGCTTATAGGGGTATGATAGGAAGTTTACTATACCTCACCGTAACTAGACCGGATATAATGTTTAGTGTAGGACTTTGTACGAGGTTTCAATCTAATCCTAAGATATCTCACCTTAAAGTAGTTAAGAGAATTCATAGATATCTTAAAGGCACCACTAATCTAGGATTATGGTATCCAAAATCCGAGAATTTTGAACTAATTGCATATGCTGATGGGGATTTTGCTGGATGTAGATTAGATAGAAAAAGCACATCCGAAATATGTCAATTTTTAGGACACGTACTTGTTTCTTGGTCTTCCAAGAAACAAAACTCGATTGCACTATCTACAACCGAAGCTGAGTATATTGCAGCTAGTGCATAAGTTGTGTTGATGAAAAACACTTTAGAGTATTATAAGATTCATCTTAAAAATATTCTCATAAAATATGATAACATAAGTGCAATATGTTTAACGAAAAATCCTATTCAACACTCTAGAACTAAACATATTGACATTATGCATCATTTCATAAGAGATTATATTAATAATCATGATCTCATATTAGAATTCATTGATACAAAGTATCAATTGGCTGATATCTTTACAAAACCCTTAATTGAAGAACAATTTGATTTCATTAGAAGAGAAATAAGAATGTTAAATTGTCCAAATACATGAATTTGTTGTATTTCTTTTTCGGACTTAATGTATTTCTTGAATGGAGCTTTCATGAGTTTATGCTATATCAAGTTTACTCCATACCCTTGGTCCATCACTTAATGATTTTTTATACACTCAATCACTTCATGGATTTCATTGACAAATGCATCTCTCACGGATTTATCACTTGTGAATTTTTAATAAGAAATAGATTTGATGTGATGCTCGTCTCATTATGAAGGTTTATTCATGAAATTTCTTTTATCCTTCATATGATGATTCTTTCACATGAATTCTTTCTTAATGAAGAAAGAATTTTTATTAGATGAACACTTGCAAGAGTGAGGATTTGATTTCACATGAATATCTTGGTCCTTGTAAAAATTGAAACATGATTTAATGAAACTCTTTTATCGTTTTTGACTTAATTCAAATCATTTCACAAAGTTGGTTCTTAATGGATTTCCTTCTTACTTTTCTTCTTCATGCAAAGTTTTAATGAAAAAAAGGAAAGAAGTTGATGGAAGCTATCTCTTTAAATGTTTATAACTTTTAATGTGAGAACTTTGGAATAATACCATGTCATGAATGCTTGAAATATGATTGGTATCGTCAAATACAAATTGAAATGTTACATGAATCTTTACTACACTTGCATTATTGAATTGTTCTCCTTTTTGTTGATGATAAAGGGGGAGAAATAATACCAAAATGTGGTAAATTGATGACAAATGAATGTAATGTATTTCATCATATATACTTGAAATGTTTGCTTGATAAATTTTTTTCATTATGATAAGATATTTAGAGCTTAACTTGTAATTTTATAATGAATATCTTGCCATACAATGATAAATTGCTATCTTTGTCATCTTTCATATTTAAAATATCATACTTGAAAATGGATGTCATGCCTTGACATCATTTTGAGAATGTTAGATCATGATAGGAACTATGATGTGCATATTGATAAGTTTAATGAACTTATCTTACCAGTTTGTTTCTTGAATTCAAAAGCCTTGAATTCAAGAATATCTTTTCTCAAGTATGGCATATAGATAGGGGGAGTTAAGGTTAACTCTGTCATCAATTGATTATCATCATCAAAAAGAGGGAGATTATTGAATCTTAGATTTTAATGATAAAGTCAATTGTAATTTGTTTGATCTAATCTATATGTTGAGAAAAGTGTGCAGGATTAACTACGATGGCAGTAAGATATAAAGCAAGTGTTATGCCGGAGTCAAGATCAAGATCAAGTTGGGAGTTCGAGAGTTCGTCGGAAGTTCTATAGGAACCAACCGAGAAGTCCAGGAGCTTACTATAGAAGCTCGTCGGAACTCGCCAAGAAGATCGTCGCAAAGTCCAGGAGCTTGCTAGGAGTCCGCTAGAGCATCGCCGAGAGTTCGTCGGATGTTCGCCGGAAGCTCGCCGGAAAAGCGATTGACACACCGAAACACGAATTGCAGTAATCATGTCTTAATTATCGTAGTTAGAGTGTAGATTAAGTTAGGATTGGGAGGTAATCCCACTAACTTAATCAAGAGCCAACTGGGCCCTTAACAAACCTAAATTGGGCCAAATGGAACAACCCATTCGGCCCCTGAATTCCTGGCCGACGATGGCATCGCTTGAGAGACTCGGTCTCCCAGGAATTCTGGGTGGTGGTACCGCCCCTGTCAGGCGATAGTACCGTCGGCAGTTATTGCTGCCAGCGGTGGTACCACCCCTATCAGGCGGTGGTCTAGCTAAAGCTCGGTCTTCGAGTGCTGTCAGGTGGTAGTACCGCCCAGTGTCAAATGATATACGGTAGTACTGCCCAATAATGGCGGGGTACCACCAGGACCCTGGAAATCTAGGAGTGGACACTTTTAGGCTCCATTTTTGAACTCATTAGGGCCTATAGAAACCCCACCCTTTCCTGCATGAAAGGTAACCGAAATCTTGAAATATTCTTGAGTCTTTGAGGCCTTAAAGTGTTGTAAAAGCTAGAGTTCTCCTATTTCCTTTCTAAGTGTTGAGATCATTCAAGAGATGAGTAAAACTTGTAAGGGTTGTCTCCTAAGTCCGGCAAAAGGAGAAAAGTTGTAAAAGGGTGGTTGGCCTTCGCCTATTAAAGGAAGGCCTCTAGTGGACATCGGTGACCTCATCGGAGGAGGAAGCCGAAAGTGGATGTAGGTCACGTTGATCGAACCACTCTAAATCTGGTTTACATTTCGTTTTTAGCAATCTTCTTTAACTGCAAATCATTTCATAGCAAAGTGCTTCTTCTCCTCATCTTGCTTTCACTACACTTACGCTCTCTTACGTTTTAAAGTTATTATCTTTCCGAATCGATTCGAACGTACGAAATATTTTCTGAAATCGCATAAGTTTTCTGCTGCACTAATTCACCCCCCCCTTTTAGTGCACTCTTGATCCTAACAATTCCACCTAGAGTCTACCAGGACTTGAACTCTTAATAATAAATAAATATTAAATAAACTTCTACCCAACTCTAACTGAACTAAACATCAATAAACATTATTCAAAAGCTCATAAAATAAAAGGGTCCTAACACAATGATAGAAGGGTCGCTCAACATTTGCATTTACGTTGACGCCGATGCATTTGCCGAGCGACCATTTCACCTCTTTGTATCTGAGTCGACATCGACACAATTGCAAATGTGTCGATGTTACCGCCACTCTCCTAATCCATAATAGCCACCCATGGCCCCCGACAAAGCAGCCGTCCACCACCACCAACTAGAACGTTGAAATTATCTTTTTGCTCATTGTTTTTGTGCTTATGTCAATAAGGAGGTCTAACTATAGAGGGTAATCTATAATTAGCCCCCTATAAGCACACAAATAGTAAAAAAAAAAATTAATTTTGATTCCACATAGGGTAAAAGAAAAAGTGATAATCCTAAAGTCCATTACAAGGAAGAATAGGTTAACGTCTCCTGGTCAGAACCACAAGTAGCTCAAGCTTGCCTTAGTTCATGGCTTGATTTAGTTTGGGATGGATTATGATGATCTGTAATACCAGGCTCAAGAGTAATCCCAAGTTGAGCCTACAGAAAGCCTCAGCTCTATCAAGCTAAGCTGGAATAGGCTCAAAATGCAATTTAGAAACAAACTTAAACAACACATGGAAACTAAAATTATGAAGCAAATTCAAGTGTAGAATTGTCTAATCTTAGCATGAATTAACTTTTGCTAAACTAAAAGTTATCATCTATGAGTCCCCCAAATCTAGACTTGATTTTACCATGGTATCATGCAATACAGATGACACAACTGTCCTGTCATACAAATATGCTAACATTAGATGACATTATGTCCTAATAGTATAGTGCATTTGAGAGCATGAAAAGAATTTGATAAGCAGACGTTTGGCACAAATGCAATAAGCATTTTGGAGTTTCTATGTTCAACATGAGATAGTCAACAGGTCAATAAAATGAACTGACAAGTATCAACTAGTGGCTTTACAAGTATTAACTCATTGCATAAGTTCATGTGAGGCCAAAAGGTTCGAAAAGGTTAACATAAAAAATTCAAGAAATAAATTATATTACCTAAGTAACTCTAGTACATTAACAATAAAAACAAAATACTCATGGAAAATTGTAGTTATCTTTCCATGGATAAAATGACATATGCAGTTACAAAAGATGGTACACAAATTTAAATTAATTTAAGGTCTAATATGTAAAATTTTTTATATATTTTAAACAAACATACAACAATTTACATAATTGTGTGGACCATCCGCACACCTGACAATAGTCACCTATCAAATGTTTTTGATCTATTGTTCATTACTTTAATGCAGCATCAACAAATGAGATGCCAAACTCTAGCCTTATCAAAGTGGAAGTTTCATTCCATTCTTGTCTAATTAAATGACCCATAAGCTGGTATAAGATTTAGAAGTAACAACATCAGTAGAGTTCAACTACAAACTAAAGCTCGGTTGAGGGTAATGCTAAATGAAGCAGCTTGGTAGATTAAGCACCTCTTTGAAAGTTAAACTCTTTAATTCCTTAGTCTTTTCTTTAGTTTATTGAGCTTGACACAATAATGTTTACCATAATTTATTTTGAAGATTCAGGTAATTCTTGTTTTGTTACTATCAAGATACCCACTTATATCCACAGGTCAAGTATAAAGTCACATGTCTTGTTTATAAAATTTTTCATGCTTATAAAATACAAAATCGATCCCAAACAATTAGTGATGCAACCAAGACAAAATTATTATTTTCTGCCACTCAGCAGCTATTTCGTATATTGAACATGATAGCTTTCCTAGAATGACATCATGGAAATTAAACATGAGTGCAGCATTTTCATTATTGATGTCAGAGTCCAGAATTATAACCTAAAATAGTATCTGACTAGTATTTATGTTTAATCTAGAATCAGAGAACAGAAAGACAGAATGATTTCTTAAGAAAGAGTAACAAAAAAGATCAGTGAGAAATATGCAGACTTAATAACAGATGCAATTAATAGATGCTCTTGAAGAAACGATCTGATGTTTGAAGTACAACAAAATAGAATTCAATGAGAAGGTGGCAAGAATAGATAAACCTAATAGAGTAGCATTAATACTCATCAAGGGCTTAAGACTGCAGAAATAAAAATGATTTTGAACAAAAGAGATATGACATTAAGATTAATTTGGTGGCAATCTGCAAAGTCACACATTTAACTATACGATGTGGAGAGTCATCGCATACTATAATAGCCCAGGAACACTTAACTAATTGAGATTAAAATGTCCAACATGTCTGCACTTGTATATAGGGCTATCAAGTACTCAGAGTTCAGAAAGAATATAATTTGGCAGAGAAAAATCTAAAGTAAAACCTAAAGTTATTTATGACTTCAAAGAAACTAATATACACATCTGCAATCATATATTGCTTACGCCAAAGCATAAATATTTAAGGAAGGAAACAGCCAATTCAAACTGTAGAGTAAAATATAAAAAGAGATTGTACAAATCATGTTGTCAATCTAAGTAGAACATATTGATTCCCACAAAAATGGCAAAACTAAGAAAACAAACTCCAATGAACTGAATTAAATCCATGTAATATTTATGCTTTTTTGCATGCTTATCAAACAAACAACTTTAAAAAATTTCATAAGTTCATTTTGCTTCAGATACTTGAAATGGAAAGCATGACCCCAGGGTTGGAAATAACAAAAGGACGACTAAGCACACAAATAGCAAAAGAAAAAGAAATCATATCTGATTCCAAAGAGGGTAAAAGAAAAAGGGATGATCCTAAAGACCATTACAAGGAAGAATAGCTTAACGTTTCCTGGTCAGAACCACAAGTAGCTCAAGCTTGTCTTAGTTCATGACTTGATTTAGTTTGGGATGGATTATGATGATCTGTAATACCAGGCTCAAGAGTAATCCCAAGTTGAGCCTACAGAAAGCCTCAGCTCTATTCCAGCTAACAAAATGCAATTTAGAAACAAACTTAAACAACACATGGATACTAAAACTATGAAGCAAGTTCAAGTGTAGAATCATCTAAGCTTAGCTTGAATTAACTTTTGCTAAACTAAAGTTTATCTTCTATGCGGCCACCAAATCTAGACTTGATTTGGCTCTTCCTTAGGATCATTTAGACTGACAAATTGTGTAACAAGTAAAGCTTGACCAAAACCTTAGGCTCAACTAATTTTTAGCCTAACTTCAAAAACGCTACGCATGATCAAGCTCCAGTAAGTTACAAACACCTAATAATCATAAATGTGATGTTCAGCTAACACAAATTTTTCAGCCAAGATAGGCACAGAGTCCAATGAGCTTTATTAATAAAATAGTTGAACTATGAAAAATTTACCGAGATGAGATAGATAGATGTATTAAAACAAAACAAAATTAAATTGAAATAGAAGTCAAATGTGCACCTGCCAAAAACATAGGCTGGTTAGGTGCCGCCATGAGAAAATTAGTCAGAAAGTAATTTTTAAAACATAAGTGACAGAAAAAACCTAGATTGAATATTTTGTTGCCCCGTCCCATTGTATACTCCGGAGGCAGATAATGGACAATGTTCAAGCCCTAATCAACAAGAGAAGATAAGAGGACGGGCTAACTTTATGATGCGTATCTTCAACAAATGGACATATCAGGAGAAAAATAGTTGATTGCCTTAAAGATCTAACCATATATTTAAATGCTGTTTGAAACTTGGCAACACTTATGACAAAAAGAGTTTATAATGACAAAATTACAACAAAAAGGTGATACTTATGAATAGATCAACAAAATGTCCTTGGTTCTGGAAGATACCTACTCGTTAAAACACAACAAGTAGAAGGCACTGATAGGACAATCTGAATAGATCAGATAATCACGATGTCAAGTTTCTTCGAAAAGCAATATCAAGTGTTGCACTTTTCATTCAAGGATCCAAACTTGATCACATGACCTTCTAAGCTCAGAACTCTAAATGAACAAAAAAAATTAATATTCATTGAAAATTAGCAAATGAAAAGGCAATGTAATTGTTGATAATTAAGAAAATCAAAATTAGCAACTAGCAATAAAGCTATAACGACTAGAAGATTGCAGAAAAGTAGATTGTACATCTAGCAAATGTTTCAAAAACCATAGCTAAGGAGGTCGATCAAATAAGAGAATGTAATATCCTTTGCATTGAATTTAATTGAAAATGAACAGTAGAGCTAATTATAAGCAAGGTTACAAATGGAAACCTTTTTTCAAAACCACAATTATGACATTCCTTCTCGGCCACTTTACACCTCAAAATGCACCACTATTCTTATCCTTAATGATATAAGAACAGCAGCAGCAGCAACAACAACAACAACAGCCAGCCGTGATGTCTCAATTACTTGGATCCACTACATGGATCTTTTGCTTCTACGCATGTATTGGGCTCTATAAAAGTATAAATAACTCCAATAAACCAGATAGCTGTCCATCTCCATGTTTAATCTAAGCTCCGCTTCCTAACTTCAGCCCTCCTTGTTATTTAAATTCTAACCTTGGAAACTAACTAGATTGTCTAGGTTAGGAAGTAGATGATGGTACTATTTTAATTCACTACTCCACCAGAGTAATTCAGGTCTCAATTTGGCAGGTTAAGAATCTACCAATTTAATACTTCTAATCCTGAAGCAACCTTAGAGCTTCAGCCCAAATTTTCATTAACAAAATCCTCCTGCAACTTCACTTGTGCTTTTATGTTGAATTGTGATTCATGTTAGGTGAGACAAATAAGCTTGAGCCTATTTTTTCTACTAAGTTCAACCTCAGATCAATAGAACATCCAATATTTACAAAAAAAAAAAAAGGAAAAAGTGAGAACTAATAGATTCTACTAGGAATTAAAGATTTCATATGAAGATAATAGAAAAAACACCACCATCCCAAAATTGGAATAGCAAAGTGAGACGCCATAGTGGAGAGACTGCTACCTCACATGAATGGGTTTGTCTTTTGAGTAGTTAGCCTACTACTTAGTTAATGACTGAGATGTCTATTAACAGTTGCCTATGCCCCAATAAGAAACATGCAACTACTTTCTTCTCCTCATTCACCATAACTAACTACCAGTCCTCTGACTAAAGCGGCCATCCTCAACAGTCAACTCTACCATTGAATCCTCATATGCACATTAGGTGAACAGGCAGAATGGAGATGAAGATAAATAGATAAGAATAGAATTAATAGCAAAATGGAAAGTTTTTCAATACTGTAGAATAAATAGGTTTGTTTTGTTGGAGGTGAGGAAGAGAGAGGAACTGGGTAAAATTTAAGCTAAAACGCTAATAAATGAGAATACAATAGTAAAAGAGAAAGATAAAGAAGATGAAGGAAGAAGAAACACAAGTTTGTAATTTGTTGAGAATTGAATTCATACTAGTATTGTTCAAGTTGAATTGACACATTGGAGCAAGAATGTTCACCAACAATTGTAGTGAATAAAAAAAATGCAAATAAAGGATTGAAGGAGTAACCAGGGATTAAGATTTAATATTGAATACGCATTCCAATCTTCTATTCAACAACCAAATGATTCAGCTGGCAAAGTATACATCCACATTTTACACTCACCATAACCCTACCTGTACAATATGTCAGAGGCTCGATCCCAAGTTTCTGTACCACAGGCCAACTTGTGAATGTCTTAATGAGGTGAAAAAGAACTTAAACTATGAATTTTTCCTATACATCCTTTTCAATTTGATTCATGCCTCACGAGTTATTTTAATAAAAAATGTGATAAGACATCATTTACCTCATCTGAAATCATCCTTTCAAAATGAACATTTATATTTTTTACGCTACAAGAGAATGCTAGTCCAACAATATCCTCATTATCCATTTTCCAATTATCTGATTCAAACAGTTCTATCCTGAAATGAATTTTATATTTCTCCAAACTCCAATAACTTTCAATCCTAACCTTGTTAACTTTAGTTCAGATAGAGATAAAAAAAAATCAAGCAATAGCCTCATATTGTCAAGATGATTTATTTAAATGGATCACTGATGCTGAAAATGAAAAGAAAAAAGTATGAGATATAATAATCTATTGTGTGTCTATATGTAATCTAGTAATTAGTTTTATACACATTGGGATATATTTATATTTGCTATGTTCTGAAGAGTCCAAACACAAAAAATGCAAAAATTAGAACAAATGGTATTAGCATACGAACCGCACTATCTTTAACTGAGCCTTCTTCGTCTATCATTAGCTGTGCAGTCTTCACAAATGACTGGCTTACAACAACATCCAACACATAAAAGTTAATCAGAAGATAGTGTTACAATGAAGGGTTTGGCACTAGAAAAAACAACACATTAATCACCATATTGTTGGAAAAAATAATAGATTACAGTTTATCATATGGGCAAGAGCCATAAAACGGTTATACCACTCTGCATCACATTTTAGTGATGCATCTAGAGTATTTTTGCAAAGCTTCAGCCTTCAGCTTACTGTATAAGCCCAACAATAGCCACTGCTTCATCTCCAACTAATAGATAACCTCTAAAGACTTGAAATAGCTGATTTTACCTTTCAAGAGCAATCCAACAACAAGAATTAATTTCCCATAACTTCTTATCCAGCTAATTCGTAAAATTGATGCATTAACGATAAACATATGAGATACTGTATGACCTTCATTTTTGTTTTTTGAAAATTCACAAAATTGAATGTTCCATTCATGGATATTCATACACACAACCATAGTGGTATCTGAGTGAAAACTATGGTCAGTTTGCTTGCATTTGCACTTGCTTTATGAGTTTGCATTTTAACTACAGTAAGCTATTATTAAAGTCCAAATTGGATGAACTCTTGGTTTTTGGATGATGCCACAGTTCTTGGATGATTCATTGGTAGGGTACTGGGTGCTTTTCTTTTTCTGGTTCGCCTTTGTTTCTTGGATGATTCTATGGTATCAGTTCGCCTTCAGTTTATGGATGATTCTTTGGTAGGGTTCTGGGTTGCTTTTCTTTGTTGCTGGGTGCTTTTCTTTTTCTGCTTCGCCTGTGTTTCTTGGATGATTCTATGTTATCAGTTCGCTTTCGATTCTTGGATGATTCTTTGGTAGACTGCTGGGTTGCTTGGTTCGCCATTGGTTCTTGGATGATGCTACGGTCGGTACCTGTTTCCCCCAACGGTTCTTCGAAGATTCATTTGTAGATGCTGGGTGCTTGTGTTTGCTTCTTTTCGCCTTTGGTTCTTGGATGATTCCATGATAGATAGGTGCTGAAGTTCTTTACTTTGGTTCTTGGTTCACCTTTGGGTTCTTTGATGTTTCTTCGCTAGGGCAGTGGGGTGGTTTTCTTTGTTTCTTGCTTCGCCTTTGGTTCTTGAATGATGTTTTGATAGGCAGGCACAGCTTTCGTCTGTTGATGTATATATATATATATATATACATATGTATATATATATACATATGTATATATATATATACATATATACATATACATATGTATATATATATACATATATATACATATGTATATATATATATACATATATACATATATATGTATATATATATATACATATATATATATGTATATATATGTAT